>JASAOP010002685.1:0-52836 GCA_030849055.1 Crithidia thermophila
GCCCCCTCCCACCCGCCATTCACCCTCCCCTTATATCCTCATCCCTCGGGGGGAAGCGGAGGCAAGTAGAGGGGTTAAGTCTCCTGACGCATAGGGGGCTACTAAAGGCGAGGAGGGGGGGAAGACCTGGTAGCAGTCAAAGCAAACACGAAAGCCCGCAACCCCCGCTCCAGAAAAACCCTGTCCTCGCAAATGCTCCTTTGCAAAATACTCCATCTCTCCGTTTTTCCGCTTTCTCATTCGCTTCTTTTTCTCCAAAATTTGGTTTTTTTTTATTTCCCTCCCCAACCAGAGGGGAAAAATGAAAAAGAGTTGCGATGACAAGAGCACCTATCCTGGAATCGAAACCTGGGGCCGCAAGCAAGGTGGACTTGCAATTTCTGCGGTGTCCGAAACCACGGCTTTACCTCATCCCCACGGAAGTCTCATATTATCTCTTTCACTTCATCCGTCTGCTTCACTCTTGCCCTTTTGTCAACTTTTTGTCAGGATCCAATAGGTCGCGAGGTGCTGGATTTTCTGTTCTTCACCGAGTCCGAGCAGCGGACCCAGAAATAAAGGAAGGAGGATGGTTCGTAAACATATTAAAACAAAAGAAAAACAGAACAATGCACGACAAAACTGTTCGATTACCACTGGCAACGATGAAAAGAGAAAGAGGTGCAGAATATTGTAATGGTTATGAATCCGGCTGACTCCATCTCGCAGCCAAAAAAAGGACGCGTGAGTGGAGTTCGGAAGAAGAAGTTGCTTTGCGCTGAAATTATCCCAAGACTGACAGAGAAATAATAAGTAGAACAAAAAGGCAGATAGACACCCAACAAGAAACATTCGACAGCATTTTTTGAAGTCATCGCTTCATCTGAAGGTAAAAACTTCCTTTATTTTCCTCGCGTTTGCTCATCAACTCAAAAGAAAAGCTACGAGGTAAGTACTAGGAATTGAAAACTTGCAAGTGAAAAGCAAACGCGTGCAGCGTCGAGAGCCTTTGGCTACTGTTTTTGAAGAAGCATGTGAAAATTCCTAGCGCGGCAAAAGCCTTGATGCAGCAGCAGCGGCCAAAAGAGGTTTTTGAAAAACCACCACCTTCGCACATCATAAAGAAGAGCTGCGACCGTTTTTTGTTAAGAAGATGAGCACAACGATTGCAGCCCACCTAAAAAATTCCAGATTCCCGCCAGGAAAAAAAACGAGCGGCTGGCAAGAGAACAAAGTTGCTTTAAAAAAAGAAACCATTAGGTGCTCGAAAAAAAAAAAAAGCGACACTTTGGTGCTTCAGAAGCCAAAAGAAGATAAGTTTACTTGTTGCTCAGAAGTCTCAAAACGTAACTCGAAGATGCCGGCTTAGTACTCTTGAAAACTCGAGCGCAAATGCGACGGGGAGATCACACGCATTAACACTGACGAAACCCTTATAAAAAGATTTCAAACTGAAACCTTGCTGGCACAGAAACAGTTTGCGACAGGGTGCGCAAAGAGATTACTTTTTATACGAGCACCGACCCATTAGGGCGGCTGGATATTTAAATTGTTTCTGAAGTAGAGAAGAGCGACAGAGAACAACAATCTATCTTTGACAGCAGCAAAAAAAAGGAAACCATTAATCTTACTTATTATCAAGAAAGGTCTGAAACAACCCCAAACTAAAAGCCGAACGTTTGCAAACATGCAGCCTCACTCCCCAGCGGACTTTTCACGATACACCACCACGCAATCGCGCCCTTTGGCTTCCTAGCGCTTTGCGGTATTCTTTATACTAGCTTCTACAGGATTGTCGAGCACTTTTCGTTTCCATTTTATTTTTTTGGCTTTCATAATTCAGCAAAAAGTGCCGAGAAAACAAAAGACGTCATTGCGGGAAAAAGAGGTCATTAATGTTGCCCTTTTTATAGAAAACAGAAACACTAGGTTAACTTTGTCAGAATAGAATAAACTCAATGCTACTATTTCTTACTTTTGTGAAGCGCTCCGAATAATTCCTCTCAGTAATAATAATTAACTCTTTAAACCTTCCCCCTGGTTAGGAGAGCTGCCTCGAAGCGGCACGAGGCTCTGATAATCTTTAATGTAAAGCTAAGAGTCTCCTTCGAACGTTCAACGCGGTAAATTGTTGACGATGCCGCTCATACTAAGGTGTCAACATCCCGTGCTCACCAAGTGAGAAAGTCTACAACTGCTGGTCCCTTTAATTGCAGGTGCCTTCGGAAGCCCTGCTTTTCTTCGGAAACAAAAGCCTGCTAAGCGGAGTCGGCAGACGAAATGAAGCTGGAAAGTAAGCTGAAGGAGCTTGCCGCACGCCGTGCGACCAGACGAACTCCACGATAGCAATGGTCTACGGAATACGAAACGTGATCAAATAGAGAAGAAAGTTCAAAGTGTCTTTTCTGCTGTTTTAGAATTGGCACATGTGTAGATACAAAAGTTGCATTTCTAAAACAGGCTTGCAAAGGGTGATTAGAGTACTTCTGCGCGCACTTGCTTACTGACTCGTCAAACTCAGCAAAAAACTTACACAAACAGAGAATGACGTGGTCGCAAATCAAAAGTGCCCTGCCATAGACCTTCCCTTGAAAAACAAAGCTACCAGAATAAAGGCTTTTTAAAAAGTGAAACCGAACGCTGCCTCTCCTAGCTTTCAAGAATCAAAGCATCAAACTACCTTTTTTTTAAACACGTTTGTTCCCGGCTTGGTGCCGAAGGTGCAGAAAAAAAAATGTAAAGGTGATGTTACAAAAGAGTTAAAAGAGTGAATGTACTTAGCTGTTCTTCTGAAATGTCCCAAACCAGCCCTAATAAAAAACTTCTTAAATCTCAATATAGTTCATGGAGTCTAGAAAAGCTAACATTGGCAGAAAAGTTTTTGCTGTTTTTACAATTTTTTCATTGTATTCATTAAACGAGCTTGGTCGCCGGCGTTGAGGGGTAACAGCGGTCGTGCTTTTCGAGGCCCGGCGGCTGATTTTTGGCACCTTGGCTGATCATCAGCCTTCATTTTTCTGTCACTGATAATCTTTTAACGTTGGTTTGTAAATGGGGGCGGAGACTGAGAATAACGGCCTCTAATTAGTGAACTTTCTTCCGGCGGCTTTGCCGTAGACAAGCCATAGGTGTGGTAATAGCTGGGGAGGCCTTTGGCGCGACGGCACGCTTCCCTTGCGTTTGTCTCGGCGGCGCGTCCCCGTACTGAACCGGGCCAGTCACCTGAGAAAAGCGCTGTGCGTTCTTTTCAAATCGCTTCATTTTTGTCACTGCCGTCGGATGCCTGAAGGTGACAGTGTCCGCTGCGGCCAAGTGCTTTGGCGGAAGGCGTAGAATTTTATCTCTCAACCACATCAACGGGAAGAAGCGCTCGGAAGGTTGTGCT
Source organism: Crithidia thermophila (assembly GCA_030849055.1). Classification (NCBI taxonomy): domain Eukaryota; phylum Euglenozoa; class Kinetoplastea; order Trypanosomatida; family Trypanosomatidae; genus Crithidia; species Crithidia thermophila. The sequence goes on from JASAOP010002685.1 coordinate 3,365, forward strand.
GGAAGTCGCTGTTCTGAAAATTCGGAAAGCTCTTTAGGACAAAATAAATACACAGCTACCACTGTAGTGCAGAGAAGACTTTTTCATGAAAGAGAAGCTCTTTTTGCAACAGCTTCAAGATTTGCGCTGACGTTGACTGGCTTTGTAGACTACACCAGACGAAACCAGCTGTGTTGTTTCTGTAGCTACGCTGAATAGCTTAACAATCCTAAGAATCGAGGTCTATGACGGGCCTTTGGTCCAAAATGAGGTTTTCTTTCTGTTGAGCTTAATAATGCGTGCTTAGCTTGATTGGCAGGAAAAAAGACTAAAGGAAATTTCATGCTGGTACCGCATCAGCGTTTTTAAGGACGGTTTAGAGGGAGCAGAACTGATACCAAGGTGTTGCGTTGCGTAAGAGGGAGGCTGTGAAAGTAGACTCTCGCGACTGGTTTTGACACTCTGGCGTTGGTTTTCAAAGCTAAGCGGCGATGCACCGCAAAAAAAAAGCCTAATTGGTTGGTTTTGTTTACTGAAAAAATAGGGATCATGGGAGCGAGCAAAATTGTGTTGATTTCCCTTTCATTTCTTTTCTCTTGCTTGGGTGATTGCCGGCGCGGTTTGAGACAGCTGTACCGAGATCATCAGTAGGCTAGGCAAGTGTTTTGAAGGTTTGGATTTTTTTAGCTTAAACGTGCTGAGGAAGTTGCAGAAGAATTTATGCTTTGCCTTGGAGTCAGCTTTTGACAAGATTCTATTGGACGTTTTGTGTGTTTCCGATGCTTGCGTTGTTGGCTGCTTTCTTACGCGTGGCCGCTGCGTTTAAAATGATTGGTAGAAATTCAAGAGCTTTTTCGGAGTTCGTGCGCTGCTGGAAGGCTTAATAATAAAAAAAAATGCGTTTTTTTTGTTTTTTTGACTAAATCAAACAGTTTGTTTTGCCTTTGGAGATTGGCGCGGCTCTGCTCGACAGTTGTAATGGTTGAACGCTCATTGTTAGGTAGGCTGGGCGGTTTGAAAGGACTGTTTGACTCAACAGCAAAAATGCAATTCAAGTGCTTTCTGCGGCTCCTTTTCCGCTCAGCTTTTTTGGCGCTGTGGAAGGCGGTGGCGAGGCAGTGTTCATTTTTGATGCTGATGAGAGCGGTGATTTGAGATGCTTGCGGAGCCGAGGAGGAGGAGAGGGGGGGGGGGGTGGTGGCAGCAAAGCCACTGAATGACGCTCGCAGAGTTCGACGGATTACAGTGAGAATGAAGTTGGTGGCAAGAGGCGTGAATTAAAGAAGATAAAACCGCTTCATCTTTAAACATAGGAAATTCAGTCTGCGACCTCGGCGTTGGATTAACAACAAGCTGTGGAACAATAAAAACTCGAGACGATTTAAGAGGTGCAAGCGTGAAGTTAGTACGTTAACCGAGTGAGCAACTTTGCGTCTCGGCGCCTTTTCAAGAAACCGCGGAGGTCTAAATCAACAACTCTTCTTATTGTCGTGAACAACAAGCAGTGTTACTGCTCTCTATTATCTTTGTTTTCCTTTTTTCTTTGAAGTTTGCGAAGAAAGAAAAACGCTTCGCTTATTTTAAAAGGAAATTTTGAAGCTTTGTAACTTTCAATCTTTTATATCTTCCTATCTTCGTGGAGCCAAAAATGACATTCACCTTGCATTTTCAACCCCAATTCAACCAAACATTGTGCTAAGTTGATACAGGATCGCCCAAGGCTTAAAAAAAAAAAAAGCTGGTGTAGACTGGAGGTTTGTCTATTAGTCAGTTTTTCTTCTCCGCTGATAAAAACTGCAAAGGGCAAAAAAAACGAACGCCTTTTTGTTTTAAAAAAAGATATTTATTTGAAATCTTCAAATAAACTGTATATGCATTTTTTTAAAAAATGCGTTGATTAATTTTAATAAGTTTTTTTCTCCTCTACTCACTTCAAACGAAAAGTCGGGCGAACTTGTGTACGCCTGGCAGAGCAAAGAAGAAAACCCCAGGAATTTTACATGGATGTTAATAGCTTTTTCCTGCGTTCGCTATATCGAAAAGTGGTACTTCGTGTATCAATTGAGCGACACATCATTAAAAAAAATCATGATGAAAATCAAAATCAATGAACCTAGTCTGCTAGGAGCAAAAGATACTGTGTGGGCATTAAGTTTAATCTGCAACACTTTAATCGTCAAAGCTTTGGTATGACAGAGAAGTTTACATTGTGCATCTGCGCAATCCACGATTCAAGGCATTTTTTTTCATTTGTTTGACATCCAACGAGCTGAAAGAAAATCTCATTGACTAAAGGGACTTTGGCGATTGGCACAATGCCGAATTCTTTGCTTACTGCTGAGCTGCAACCTCCCTCTCTCTTCTCCCTCTCTCTCTTTTTATTTTTGTGCCTTTCAATACTGCACTTTGTGAACAGCTGAATTGCAAGTGCTAAATCAAATTGATTTACATTAAAGAGTTGTTTGGCTTGCACAAATAGAATAGAATCCCGTTAATTAAAATGGCGACAAACGCACGCGGACGAGTGGTTCTTTCCAACCAGACTAATTTAGTGCGCGACGTTTACCACAAGACTGTCAACCAGACAGCAGCACCGCAGGCGTCGGAGCCGCGGTACATTGTGGAGTATGGCACCGAGATCTTAGCGTATTTTCTGGAAGTCGAGCGGGTCCTTTACGGCGAGCGGCTGTACATGGATCGGCAATCGGAGATCACCGACCGCATGCGCAAAATCCTGATGGACTGGCTGATGGACGTGATTGCAGAGTTCAAACTGCACCCAGAGACGTTTTTTCTCGCTGTCGACATTATTGATAGATTTCTTTTTTACTTCAGCATTCCACGAACGAAGCTGCAGCTTGTGGGCGTCACAGCTGTGCTCATCGCAGCAAAGCACGAGGATGTGTGGCCGCCCACGGTCAATGATTGCGTTGCGGTGACGGCGAACACGTATAGCGCGCGGGAGGTCATTGACATGGAGTACGATATTGTCACCGCGTTGCGATTCAAGTTCACCGTCCCAACGACGTACCCGATCGCGTGTCGCCTTTTAGATGTTCCGCGGATTTCGCAGCAGGTTCGCCATGCGTCATTTATGTTTCTCGAGAGCGCGTCGCACTGCTACCCTCTCTTGCAGTACCTGCCGTCGCGAATCGCAGCAACCTCTGTGCTGCTTGGTGCGCTGCTTATTCGCAACAACACAACAACCGAGTCCTCGCCGATTAGCCATCTGTGGGAGGCCGAGTTCCAGGCAGCCTCGCATGGCATTCAGTTTGCGGAGATCGTCGCTGTTGCCGAGCAGCTTCTCCCTTTCACGCAGCGCCTCTGCTCATCCTCATCCCGCCTGCAGGCATTGCGGCGAAAATACACCTCTCGCGAGTGTAGCGCTGTCGGTAATCTTCAATTTCCGTCGGTCGCGTCGCTTGTTTGATTACCACTTATTATTGTATTTTGTTTTAGCAAGAACAAAAAATAAGAGACAACGATATTTTCAAGCTGCTTTGCCTCCTCTGCCAATTGCATTTATGTAGCCGCTAAATTGTGCATTCCGTTTAATTATTATAGAGTTAGAAATTTTCTTTGGTTTTAGATTCTCTTCTTTTTTACAGTACATTTTGTTTTCTGGGGTTTCTTAGATCAGTTCATCCAATTAGATTTTTTTTTTCAAACGGCACTCACGCACATACGGAGCGTGCGAAAATGGTGTTTTTCAATTCCTTTAATTGTAAATGGTCTTCTCTGTGCGACGCGCGTGTTAAGACGTGCTTCAATTATGCGCTTTTCAGGCAAATTACAAAAAAAAGAAAAAATTAATGGTTTTTAAGCTGCAAATTAAAAACGGCAAAATTGAATTTTTTCCCCACGTAGCGGAAAAGGAAAAATAGAATTTGACTTAACGCTAGTGGCGCCGGTCAGAAAACGATTCATCAACATTTTTTTCGTATTTCTTCACATTGCTCGCGTAAATGCAATTTGTGTTTTTTTTTTTAACGGCAATTTTTAGTCTGACCGCTTTTATATAGCCTGCTTGAATTTACCAAGTCTGGGTTTTCGCAAGCACATTTTTTTTTTTAAGTCGAAAAGCCACTGTCGGTGTTAGACATTACGTTGAATCATCGGCAGTGCCAACTTTTGCAATTGATTTTTAGCAGCTCTTCGTAAATGTTTTTTTTTTTTGCTCAATTGTCTTGCTCACTTTCCCCATTTCCGTTATTATATATATATATTTTTTTACTGTCATCTCATTTAAAAAAGAAAATCTTTGTGCTGGCCTGATATTTAACGCACAATTTAAATCCGCTACAAGAAAAAAAAACCTGGATTGTTGAAAAACAATACGCTCAGTTTTACGCACACCAGCAAAAGAACGGCACGAACAAAATACGAAACATGAAAAACAGCGTCGCGCGCACGCAACTCGAAAAGACGTACGGTCATGCCCCGCAAAGCGAGAATCTGCCGCTGGCTATAGGCGCGAATTTTCACGACGACCCCATCAATCGGAGCACGCTGCGGAAAGGTCACACGCTTTTGCTCGAGCGCAAGACGGACCACGCGCCGCATACCGAGTACACCTACAACGGCTTTCCCGGCGACGCTTCGCGCAGAACCGCAAAAGCCGAGGACGAGGAGCGCGAGGAGGCGGCGTGGACTGGGTGGTTTTCGGAAGATATAAAGGATGGGGATCTCGAAGAGTTTGTGGTGCGCATGCTTGGCTACTTCACCGAAAATGTCCCAGAGAGCAACTTGGAAAAGGAGCGCGTCCGCAAAGTCTGCATCAGCTTTTTTGTGAAAGATGACAGCATCGCTATTGCGGAGCTTAGCCAGAGGAACAGCGGCCTCGGCGAGGGTGCAATTCTTTCGCGGCGACAGGTTCCGAAGAGCGCTGGGAATCCTAGCGACATTTACCACCTTAGTGACTTTCACGTCGGCGACGCCATTCCAATCTACAGCCAGGTGTATCATGTTGTCGACATGGACAAGCGAAGCCGACGCTATTTTTACGACGTTCTTGGCGAGGACGTTCCGCCGGGTTTGGAGATACCGGAGGACAATTTTTCCCGCACCGCTGCCGCCGCCGCGTCGCGCTCCACCAAGCGCCTCATCACCTCCGACGACATGGACCGCAAGCGGGCGATCGAGCAGCAGCTGACTGGGATTTACACGAAGCATTCGACCGAAGACATCGCGATCACGAAGGAGTTCTTAAAAAACACAATTAACGCGCATCTGACCTACCTGGCGCTATGGGACGACCGCGGCAACATCAGCGGCGACCTGCACTTTTGTGTTTTTCGCGTGTATCTGGAAAACGATACCATTGAAATCGCCGAGAGCAAGCCGGAGAACTCTGGGCGGTGGGGAGGGCCGATTCTGGTCAGCCGGCAACGCATCCCGCGGCCTTCCGCAGATCTGAGCCAGAGCAGATACCAGCAGCACACCTACGGCAAGCTGATGAAGAATGATTTTCTGTGCCCCGAAGAGCTTCAAGTAGGCGAGACGTACCTTATTTATGGGAAGCCGTTTTACGTGTACGACTGCGACGCGTTCACACGCGCCTACGTGAAGGACAAGTTTGGCGTGGTTGTCAAGGACGCCATAGACATCTCGCCGTTTGTCAAGCCCGAGAAGAAGTCCTCCGTGTTTTACCCGCCACCACCAAACGGCTTCGGCAGCGAGAGGGACACGCGCACGAACTGGCTCTCCTTGACAGCAAAGGCAGCGAAGCCCGACCACGAGAAACTGCAGCGCGAGGCGGGCCGGGTGATGAGGTTCTCGGCGAAGTTGGTAAAGCCGATCGTGCCCGGAGACGAGCAGCGCGAGTTCGTCATCTCCTTCTACCGCGAGTCAAACGAGGTGGAGATTCTCGAAAAACCGCGCAGGAACTCGGGGATGATGGGCGGGCGCTTCTTGGCAAAGGGAGCACACCGCAAGAGCATGCCCAACGGCACAACCATTCCCTTTACCCCCGACGACTTCCAGGTCGGAAAGGCTGTGACGATCTACGAGCGGCCGTTTCTCCTTCTGGCCAACGATGAGGGAACGCAGCGCATTCTTGCCGGCACCGACAAGGAGGTTACGGAGGACCGGATCAAGTACCTCGTGGTTCTTCTGAAACAGCAGCTGAACCTGAAGTTCACCCAGGCCAGCGAGGCTTTCCTTGCCCTCGCGCCGCAGGGCACGTTCGGGTACGAGCAGCTGAAGGAATTCCTACGTGCGTGCAGCTGCAACATTTCCGATGAGGAGGCGCTACTGCTGATGCAAAATCTGTTTCCCGGAACGAGCGGGGTCGTGCGCTATGACGACTTTCTCCGCATCGTCGACGTCTCGTCGGAGTCGATGGACGAGGCATCTTTGACGACGCGGTCGATCCGCAATGTGGACATGTCGAAGAGCGACCACCTCAAATCGAACGCGGCGCTTTCACAGGAGAGGCAGCGTCGGAAGCAGCTCCGTGACTTGCTGCAGTTCAAGCTGATGCAGCGGAAAGGCAATGTGCAGGAGCAGTTCCGCCTCTTGAGCGACCACAGTGCTAATTCTCGCTTGAACCGCAACACGTTCCGTAAGTCTTTGAATTCGGTTCTGCATTTCAACATGAGCGAGGCGGACGAGAACACTCTGGTCGCCCTCCTCTTCGATGGAGTCGAGGACGCCAACGGTGATATAACATACAAGCAATTTCAAGATTTCATTGAGTCCACGGAGAGCAATTGAGGTTTTTTGTTATCACTTTTTTCTCTCTTTTTTTGCGAATGTATAGTTCTTTTCCTTATGGATTTCTTAAATTTTTATGCGTGCGAACCTGACGAGTGAAGGTTTGCCACAAAGAAACGTTTGTCATGAACACTAAACGACTCTAGCCATATGTTTTATTTCGCATGTTGACTCCCTCTTTGATTCTTCAGCTTTGTGTACAACACACACAAAAAAATACGGAACAGAAAAAACAAGCAAGATAATCTAACGTTCAATCGAATTGGAAGGAGGAAGCGCTATGCACTTCTTCGTTGGTGGTTAGTGGTATTGAAATGCGTGCTTTTCCGTGAAAACTTCTTGTGCTGCTTTTTAGTGCGGTTGTCGCTTGCCAGCTTTAATGATTGCAACCTAATTTGTTGCGTTACAAATTGCGGGTCTGCTTGGGTCGCGCTGCATGAGCGTTCTGCTTAGTGTTCGACCTCGCGAGCAGAACATCTTAAAGAAGAAGAAGGGGGAAAAAACCTGTCTACGCTGCGTCACGCGCACCAGTGTTTTACCACACATCTTCATGGAAAAGGTGCTAAAGAAAACAAGCAAAAAGAACGGAACTGGAATAACAAAGCGGTTGTGAGGTATCAACGTAGAATAAAAACTTTTCTTTCACTTCTTATTTTTCTCCCTTTTGTGTTTTTAATACTTCTGGTTCTAAACGCGTTCTTAGGTCTTTGACATTCGCGGGAGTCTACGACGCATGTGTGTCTGTGTGGACAATGCTTAAACGAACAGCGCACTTACTCTTCGGTGCTGGCGGCACTCAGGGCGGTGTTAAAAAGGTTGTCGCTCTTAAGGTGGATTACAACAACTGGCGCCTCAGCGACAACACAAGGTCGCTCATCAGCTCCATTCATCACCCCCTTGTCACGGAGTATCTAATGCGGCTTAACGAGAAGAGGGTGCGAATTGAAAAGTGGCAGGAGGAGTCGGTGGGCAACCCAGACGCCCCGCCACTTCTCAACAAGATCGACTCCTCACCTTTCGATTACGTCAGGTGGAATGCGACCTACAGAGACGAGGTGGATGTGGCAGAAAAGGCCTCACGCGTGCTGCTACAGCTTGACGAGAATGTCGCATTGCGCGACCAGCTGCAATCGAAAGTCCAGCGAAGCGAAGGCGACGAGGAGATGCTCGAGCTCGTTCAAGAGGATGTAGAGTCGTTCACGGAGCAGCTGCGGGCGTTGGACGACGAGGTAAACGCGGTGATGGAGCGCCGCATTGGGTCTGACGATGTTGTAGGCTCGTCGACGAATGTGTGGAACGTCACTGTGGAGGGCAAGGCTGGTGGCGAGGAGGCGAGTCTCTTTGCGGCTGAGCTGGCGGAGATGTTTCGCGCGTACGCGACGGAGTGTCGCGGGCTCAGAGTTCGCCCGGTTGAGAAGGACGACGGCACCGAGGCTGCCCTCACCAACGAGTTCCAACTGAGTGGCGATAAGGTGTACCGCAACTTTCACCATGAGATTGGCGTCCACAAGGTGCAGCGCGTCCCTGTCACCGATGCAGCTGGGAAGATGCAGACGTCCACGGCGGTGTTCACGATGATGCCGGTGCTTGATCCTGTGTCCGTCAACGTACACGAGAGCGATTGCAAAATCGACTTTGTTCGTGGGTCGGGGCCTGGAGGGCAGGGGATGCAAAGTAGCTCGAATTGCGTTGTCCTAACGCACAAGCCGACCGGCATCACCGTCAAATGCCATCAGTCGCGCTCCGCCCTCGGGAACAAGGAGTTGGCGCTGCAGATGGTTGCCCAGCAGCTCCTGGCACAGAAGGTAAAGGAGCAAAACAGCTCCATGCACGAGGCGTGGCAGAATCAGTGGAGTAGCGGGGAGCGGTCGGACAAGATGCGAACGTACAACTACCCCCAAAACCGTGTCACGGACCACCGCATCGGCAAAGATTATCCCCTCTCTTCCTTTATGGATCACGGAAAGGGCCTGGAAGGGCTGCATGACGAGCTCAACGCGCTCAGCGACCGCGACCAGGTGAACAGTGTCCTCCTCAAGCACATCAATGGCGATTTTGGAAGTGTGGTGTAAGTGTTTCACAGATCAGAGTGCAATAAGCCAAGACAACAAACTCCTCCGAAAAAAGCAACAGTTGCACTTAGTTCGCTTCCCTTTACCCCCCGTCTGTCTGTTTCTATGGTAGCCGTCATTGGAAAGGCGGTCTTTGCGGTCAACAAGCGGAATGCGGTTCGTCTAACATTTTTTTTTTTGTGTGTCTGCAACGCGGTGCATAAGTCAGCGAAGGCAACAACGCACACTCTCTCTTCGGTATGTGCGCAAAACAAAAACGATGAAGGGGTAGCACAAAGGTTTTTTTTTCTTACTATTCGCAGTGTTAGCGCACCAGGGATGCTACTTTTGTCCTTTATTAGTCAGCTGGATGATGATCCGTTGATAGCGTGTAGGCTCAACTTCGCTGTAAGAAAAACGTTATTGCTCGGCTTTTAAAAATTCTCTTTCTTTTTCTACTCTATTTCTGACTGCATCATCGTTTCACGATCGTTTTTGATGGAAGACAACAGATTTGATTACACGCTTGTTCCAACACTATACTATCTCAATAATTCTCCCTTTTCGCTTTGCATTTGCTTTCTCCCTCTTTCGAGCCGTGCGTATAAGTAGCGCGTCGCAGACTTTTGGAGCGTAGCATTTCACAAACGATGAACGCGGAGGCGAAGGCAGACTCGTCTCGGAAGACGACAAGCAACGGGAGCGGTGACGCCGAGCAGAAGGCGAAGCCAGAGTCTTTTTTCGCAAAATGCCTGCGGAAGTGGATAGGAGCGATTGACGTTGTTACCAGCACCTTTTTAGGAGGACCGCGCTTTATCAAATTTGCGCACGTCATCAATTTTCAGAAATGCACCACTCTGTTCCTGTGCATGGCGATGATGTACAAGTCGAAGAACTTTTCTTCCACCGCTACAACGTACACTGCCCTGCATGGCAGTTACGGACTCTGCTGGTTCATGAAGCACCTCGTTTTTCCAGACCCGCGGTGGGAGTCGAAGCTGACCATCGGCAGCGCCATCACCGTGTTTGCCACGGTCTTAGGACCGTACTGGATTATTGCGTACAACGCCATCATGGGTGGTGCAGAGCGCACGAATTCAGAGCTGTGCGCTGCGACGATTGTGTACGCGCTCGGACTTGCGTTGATGATGGGCGCTGACGCGCAGAAGTACTTTGTGCTGCGCGAGCGAAAAGGTCTTATCACCGACGGGTTTTTTGCGCGCACGCGCAACCCCAATTACTTAGGTGAAGTGATGATCTACGGCTCCTTTGCGTACGTTTCGGCGCACGGCAGCTCCTGGGCCGTTGTGGGTAGCGTCTGGACATTCTTGTTTCTTCCGTGGATGCTGAGCAAAGATCAGCGGATGAGTCGCCACTCCGGCTGGAAAGCTTACGTCGCAAAAAGCGGCCTTTTCTTCCCGCAACTTCTTTAGCTCACAAGCCTCGCTTCGCCTTCACATGATCAGCTACGGAAAGTGCTTTTTGCCACCGTACCAACTGGAGAACTGGCAAAAGAGGAAAAACATTTATTTCAACATTGCTTCCCCCGCGCGCTAAATTTTTTTTCTCGTGCTCAACTACTTTTCTGTCTAGCGGCCTTTTTTTTTGTTTTTGGACTCCTCCTCTGCAAAATTACAAACAAACATAAAGGTGATAGTAAAACATAAAACATGATAGTCAGGATCGACAAACTATGCTTTAACTTGTTGAGACAGGGAACTCCCAAAGCTCAACTTCAGTTTTCCTTTTTATGTGCCCTCCAGAGTTGTTAATTTTGTTTTTAAACGATGAGGAAGCTGATGAGGTGCCTCGTGCACTCACGGTGCTGCTCATTGAAGCTACCTTTTGCAAGAGTGCGCGGCTGGAGTATTTGGCAAGAGCTGCAAACTATCTGTTTTTGTTTGAATCTGAAAGATGTTATTTTGGAAGTGCGCACGCACTTCTTTATGCTAGCGCAGTTCGCTTCGTCTACATTTTTTCCGCATCTCCAATCCAACAAAACTCAATTCTTTAATGCCACCTCTTTGTATTATGCCGGCGCGCGACTGGGGGTATCACACATTTGTCCTGCAAAATGTTTTTTTTTCACAGCTCACTACTGTATTCTATTCTTTTTTTTTCACTCCTTGTGTCCCCGGTAAACATTAGCAAGAAGGTCAGTAAAAATTGACATAAACTGTTTTTCATCTTTACGTGAAAAAAGCCCAACGTACTTTCTGAACAGATGTCCGCCACCGCAACGACTGTTCATCGCAACCGGAGGCCGTATCCGCCGCAGGACACCTCCAAGCATTACACCGAAGTGCCGCCGCGCACTGTGAAGCAGCACAGCACACTGTACAGAATGATCAAGCGTCTTGATCCTGAGATTGCTTTCGGTGAGTTGGAGCCGGCGGAGAAAGTGGCCGTGTTGATGGCGGCACTTGTCATCTTGATTTTAGCAATTGGAGGTCCTATTTACCTCGTTCGCTACGCCTTGTCGTAGTTTTTCCTTCTTTCTTTCTTTAGTTGCTTTCTATTGCATTTGTCTTTCATTTTCTCGAAGAGAACGAGTCGGAAACGAAAAAAAAAACTCAAGTACTGCGGTTGTTAAACTCTGACCCACGACTATCGTGGTGCAGCTTTGCAAGCTTATTGTTTTGCAGAAGACACACACACACGCCTTTTCTTTTCTTGATTCTTTCCTTGTCTATTCCTCTGTTTTAAAGTTTTTCAGTTTTGCTTATACACGCCACAGGCTGCAAAATACGAAAACTGTAAACTATCTCTAGATTTCTTGGAACTAAAAAGAGACCAACGTGAACTCTGCTTTGCGTCTCTGGCCGCGCATCTACTACAGCGGCATAGTTGCGTGTACGCAGAGAGGCAAAGGGAGGTTTGCTGCTGCTGGTGCAACGGTGCTGTGCACGCTTCAAAGACAATGACAGCAGGATATAACAGATGCATTCCGTTTTTTCCTTTCTTTTTTTGACGTGCTTTTTAAAAGATTTTTTAATGCTGCAAAAAAAAAAAAAGCTCTTCACTTATTTTTCTCTCTTTTGCACCTCTCTTGCAATTGTTTTTGTTCCCTCATTTGTCCCTTTCAAAATTACACAACCTTGACCTTTTTTTTTTGGCGTCTATTATCTTCGACGCAGAAGTTAAAGGTGAACAAAGCTACTCGTCTCCCTAATAAAACAACAACATCAAGCGTTTCCCTCATCGTTTCACTTCAACGACCTATTGGATCCTTTTCCTCTTGTGTTTTTTTCTTTCTCACCGCTATCCAAGAAAAACACATTTTGCTTCTCGGCAACTGCAAATTGCTAATTCCGCACGAACTTTTTCCGGTCCGTTCAGCTCCGCTTCTTTCTTTCTCAAAATTGCTCAGCTGATAGAAGTTTTGGCAAGCGCAGGGGTAGAGTGAAGGAAAAAGGCTCCGCTTTTTTTTTTCTTTCATCGAACGTTCTCACGCTGATACCCATCGCAATCAGCCCAGATAGATAATCGAAAATACAAAATATTCCAAACAGCACTACCCTTATCTGCGACCTCATCACACCTCGTAAAACCTCGTTTTCTTTATATTTCCGTTGATACACTGATTCTTAAGAATCAAAGTGCTGTGACGAGCTTTCCAGCGATCATTGAGTTTCACCACCAGTGCTTTACAAAGGTAAAAGAAACACTGGAGATAGTTTCTCAATTGCTTTCGTCTCTCTCTTTTTTCCTTTGATTTTTCCTTTGTTTTAGTTTCATTCACTTTTCCTCTTATTTCTGTTTTCATTTACACTTTTGATTTCCATTTAAAAGCATTTTCCAATTTCCTTTCGTCTCCTTCCCTTTTTCTCTCTCTCTTTTCTGCGTTTAAATAAGTCACCTTTATTTTTGTTTTCAAAGGTGATATTGAGCGTCTCCCTTCACGTTTAAAAGTTCTATCTTTATCTACTTAAAAAGCATATATTGACAAAAGAAGTAACGCTCTTTTTTTAAAATTTAGATAGCTTTAATCCAAACTAGCCAACAGGGCTCTCTTCTTCCTTTTTTCTCTTTTTTCTTTCTTTCCTACTAGGTTTCAACCAATCATTCCCGACTAATTCCTCTGCTGTATCTTGTGTAGTTTTTTTTCCCTTTTACTAGTCCTGCTTTTTATCAGGTACCTTTTTCTTTGTTAACTACCCTTTGTGCCCTTTTTTTTTCTTTCTTGAGAGTTGTCACAATGACATCTTTTTATTCTTTTTTGACTCTGGGTGACGTGTACGACTACCTGCCCAATTTCAACCCGGAATGTGACCTGCAGGTGGGTGACTGGGTGGTGGTGCAGCCGTGGCGCGTCTCGGCGCTGCTTGGTCCGCTCATTGCTGCCTGGGAGCACCCGTCGCTGCCGCAAGCCGCCATGGTTTCTCGCAACCCGTGCGGGCCTGCGCCGCAGTACAAGCTCGACCAGCTATTGCCAGAGCCGCTGAATCTCCGCCGCCGCGCGTTGACGTACGACGCTGGTACGTCGCGGACGTCTCTTTCACGGCTTCCGCGGTTGGCGCCGTTGTCGATGGCCCGCGCGCAGTTCTGTCAGCGGAAGCGTGGCCACATCCTTGAGAAGACCGCGCGTCGCGACAACGAGGCCAGCTGCGAGTACAGGGAGGCGGAGAGCGACAATCTGTACTTTCACATGCGCCTCGGGCTGCTGACACCCTCCCGCCCTTTTATCTTTGGCGGCCTCGACATTGTGGAGGTGCTTGCGTGGCCGTCGGAGGACGACAGTGCGGAGGAGGATGTTGCCAGCGACTCGTCCTCGGACGGCCGCGCGACACCCGCGCCATCCGTTATGTACTTGAACCTGCTCACTGGCGAGACGCTGACGCGCGAGGAGGCTGTTAGCCGCGCGTCCAACGCGGCGGCTTACTCTGCCGCCCCTACATGGTCGTCTCCCTTCGAGGAGGCCGCCGAGAAGGAGTGGCAGCAGTGGGTGGCTCGGAAGGCATGCAAGCAACAGCAACCCCAACCCTGCAACTAGCGCTCTCAAAAATGAAAAATGAGAGGCTTTGTTTCAAATTTTAAAAACTTTCTGTCCAGCAGTCTCCACCACTCCTCACATTTTCCTTTCTTTCTCGCGCAATCCCTCACCTGTCCGTGCATTTAGAACTGCGCTCGACAAAGGAAAATGTATGTTCAAATTGCTTGTGTAGTACGTGGTGCTACTGCGAGGACTATCCCAAAACGTGCCTAAACATAATCTTTTTCTTCCAATTTTTTTTTTTTGGTACCAGCTACTTTTCCCAGCGATCTTTGTTTTTCATTCATAATCTCTATTGACTTTCACTTACCTTTATCTTACGATCCAATTTTTTTTCCCTTTCCGAGTTGCTGTAAGCGATCAGGCAACCGGCGTCGTACGTACGTTTTTCTTGATTCGTAACTGCTTTCTTCATTAATGATTTGTTTTTCTCTTTGTTTCATGCTTTACTTTTTTTTTTTACTCTTTTTTCGACCCCCCCTCTCCCTCTCCCTTTTTTGGGTTTTCTTTTTTTACTTAAATTTTACGCGTTGGTTTTTTTTATAAGTGAGATTTTTATAAATTGCTCCTCTTTTTTCCAATTTGCTTTTTATACTATATCGTCTCACTTTTCTCTTTTGAGCCAACACCAAGCACTTCCTGACTCCAGTGATCTGCACGGATCTTGGCGAAACCCGACTTCGATATCGAGTGTCGCCGGCGTAAAGCTCGTTTCGTTGTGCACTGTTGTATAATTTCATAGGAGTGGAATTGTGTTAGGCATCTTTGCCTGCGGCGCGCTCTTTTTATGTGTTGAGATGTGCGCATCTCTTCATGTTTTCCATAATTTTTTTTTTTTTTTGTGTGTTCAATTTGTGTTTCTCACTCTGTCCGTACTCAATGCGAACGCGCCATTTGAGGCCCAAAAAGCTGTCACTGATGAGATACACACACACACCTGCGGGTGTCGTTTTTTATTTTATTTTCGTTGTTATTTATTCTGCTGCTGAACATCTTTTTTTTCCCTCATTTGAATCCTATCTACGCCTTGCTCTATGAGGCAATCACTGTGTCAAAGCTTTAATTTTTCTCTTGTTACCCTTTTTCTTATATATTTTTTCTTTAATTGAATTCGTAAAGCAGTAAGCAACACAAGAAAAGATGAATTACATCAAGAGCATCAATCGTGACTTTTATTTTATCTCTCCTCGTCTTTGTCTCCTAGCTCTTTAACAATAACATAAGCATAGGGACAAATAACGTAAAGCGATCCGCATGACTATTACAACACTGTATTTTTTTTTTTTAAATATTGCTAAGAAAAATCAAAGAGCATGTGCCTTCAAGTTGAAAAACGATTGCGTGTCACTGCGGTGCATGCTTGGTGGAAATCTTCGCGTTGAAATGGCGTTTTGACTTCTCCGCTCTCACCCGACACAATAGTTTTTAGAGGGAACGTGTTTGCATCACACAATAACAGAAATAACACTGCTAGCAATCCTTCTAGCACTTCGCTCGTAGCGCCATCGAACCTAAATTTCTATACATTTTTTTTTTGTGAGAACGCAGCCTCCTTTAGAAAATCAAGTTGACACACATATGCAATTTAGTGACCCCTTTTCTTTTTCACGGTTAAACAAAAAGCGGGTTTCTTTGTTGATTGGTCTCTTTGACTTGTGTCTGCTCTGTTTTCTATTCGTTGCTGTTAGCCTCTTGCATTTGACCCTTTTTCTTTTTTAACGAGCAATCACAACAGAATTATATGAGCTTTGCAAGCACTTTCCCCTCTCTTTACCTCTGCGTAGTTATACCACTACTGAGGAAAATGCAACTTGAAGACTATTGAATCTCTTTTTTTTTTTCAAGCGAATGAACGAAACATTAATACGCTTGTTTTTCATCGACACCCCAAGCAGCCAGATTTGGTGCAAGGCTCTTAGCTTTGCTTCCGAAACTGTGCCTTACACTGATAAATATTGCTGACTGGATTTTTGCCTAATACACCGGTCTCTTTTTTTTTTCTTTTACAATTTTGACACTTAAAGCTGGTCAACCTTGAAGCAGAGTGACGGTCCATTAAAGGTTTTAAGTTTTGAACTTTCACGATTTTATTTCCGGGTTTGTTTCTTCCAAGAGAACATATTAACGTTTCTCCTTGTTGCTCGCAGTGCCAAGTAGCTCCATTTTATATGCCTGATGAGCCCTCCTAGCTTTTGGTCACACGAGCTTTTCCTTCTTTTTCCTTTTCTGGCTTTTTCTGCCTCCACTAATTTCTTTATTTTTTATTGAACGATCGAATCACGCCGAAAGGCCTTTTTTTTTGAGTGTTGATCTTTGCCTGCCGCTCTGAGCGCGCAGGTGTTTTCATCGATACGTGAAACCGCTCGATGGGGAGCGTATATAGTCCCTTGTGAGTTTTTTTTTTTTTTTACGTTGCGGTTGGAGATGGGCGGCTGCTGAACGGTTTAAAGACTATGTTTCTTTCTCAGTTCTGCCATTTCTGTCGCTTTTCTGCGCTTTCCATCTCCATCCATATCTTCCTATCTGCACATTTTTTCACTTAGCACCGCTTTTTTTCTTCTGAGGATGACTTGTCGTATCCTTCCTTACGAAAACGTAGCTGTGCCTTTGGTGCCTCGTGGGAAACATGTCTCATCAACAAATGGGAAAGGTAATTTCGCAGTGACGAGAATTCCTTGCTCATACGTTTGCATATATTGATCTTCTGTTTTTTTTCTGCCTCTTAGTTGCTCGTTTTTTTTTTCCCTTTCCAACCTTCACTTGAAGCTGAATTCTTTAAAATGTTTGCTAATATATCTGTTGAAATGGTAGCGACCAGCTGGCCGTTAGCAAAACATGTGTTTACAGCGCATGCCAGACCAGTGGCTTTAAAAGATATCTTCTTGGAAGTGGGGCACATAGCCTCGAAAAAAAAATATCGTGCAAAACTCCCCTCTCCTAAAAAAAAAAAACTCGCAAACACTTGTTTGTGATTGGACTGACATTCATTCCTTGCGAGGAAGAACCAGAGTGCTCGACATTTGGAAGCCGGTTTCTCATCATTGGCAAAGACTTGCGTTTTCGTCTTCGTGTTGGACAGCTACCAGGACGGAGAGCTCCGGTCTCGCAGCTGCAATGCACAGCAAAAAAAATTTCTGAACGGCGGAATGAAGCGCATGAGGCGTAGAGTGTTGATGCCGTGCTGCGTTTTATTCTGACTCGACTTACAAGCTTTCTAGTCATGTGACTACAATGAAAGAATTTATTCCTCTCACCAATTTCTTAAGCTTTGTTTTCCTCCTTTGGCTTCATCTCGACACTTTCCCTTCCTTCTGATTTTCCAAAAATATATATATATATATTTATTGTTGTGTGCGTTTAGGCTGAGCAGACAGGTAACTTTATAGCATTGCAGCCTGGGAAAAAAAAGGTTGTCCCCTTGTCTTAGCCATCAAGGTGCTTCTGGATTGTACGCTGCACAGTGGTGGAGGTGTGAGCACAACGTAGCAAGCCCGAGCTCGTCACTGTTGTTAGCCGTGTGCGTGTGCTTCTTATTGTTGCAGGTGGCGCAGCTTTTTTACTTGCTTAGCAGTGACGCGATAGTGTCCCTTATTCTTCGCTCGAAAGCCTTCTTGGCAATAGGCGCTACAACAGTAGAGAGGCTTTTTGCGAGCGCCTGGTAGCTTTGTTTTTCCGTTTCTTTTTTCCTGCCCCCTCGCGTTTGTCATGTTCAGGAAGTGTTACGCTGCACTCTCCCGGCGGCCAGCAGCTGCGGTGGCAAAAAGCGCACTGACCCCTCTCGAGGTGCTCACGCAGATTCAGCTTGGCATTTCGCCTCCGCTCGCGACGCAGCGCAGCTTTTTAATGGAGTACTGCGAGACCCAGCTCGAGCGCCGCGGCGTCACGGAGGCCAAGCTCATTGCCATGGACGGACGTCTGTGTGCGGACCTCATGAAGCAGCTGGTCTACGAGCAGTACTTGGCCGTCCCCTTCCGCGTCTTTAGCTTCGATATGGAGTTCACGGGCCCGCCCGTCTTCACCGCCGACGGTCCCACAGAGGACATTACCGAAATCGGCGTCTACTCGCCGCTGCTGGACGAGACGTTTTCGTGCCTGGTGCAACCAGCGTGCGGCCGCAAACAGGGACCCGGGGTGGAGGAACTCACCCACATATCGGACGAAATGCTGGCCAGAGAAGGCATTCCGTTTGTGGAGGCGTGGGGGAAGTTTTTGGATTTTGTGCAAACCCCGCAGCCAGATGAGTTGCCGGGTTCGGAGGAGCGCATCCTTCTTCTGTCTCACGGCGGCAAGCTCGCCGACGTTTCCCTCATCAAGTGGACGTTGGAGAAGTTCGATCTCGAGCTGCCTGCGTCCTTCGTCTTCGGCGACACCATCCACCTCATCCGCGACGCGCATCGGCGTCGGCCCGTCACCGTGGACAAGCACCCACCGTCGTGGAAGCTGGGCGATTTGGTGCAGTGGCTCCACATTCCCCCGACGCTCCCGGCGCACCGAGCCGGCAACGATGCGCGAATGACATGGGACGCGCTCTACCACACACTGCTGCGCTACGGCGATGATGAAATGACGCCGCGACAACAGCTGATCCCGCGCTTCTTCGACGAGGAGGCGAAACGGCGGATGCGGGAGTCGACCAGACAGCGCAGAGACACCGAAGACGCCCTGCTGACCGACGACACGTTCCTTCTGGCCGACGCGACGTTGGCGGCCAAGTCAGAGGCGCAGCACGCAACAGGCGAGGAAGGTGTGACTGCCAGTGACCGCAGCGAAAAAGGCGAGACGGATGCTGTGCCGGATCTGATGGAGCTAAACTTCGACGACATTTTCAAGAAGCAAAATGCTGCGAGTGTCGGTCCCTCGCCGGTTATCAAGGAGTTTAAACTCGATGACGAGGTTGTGATGGCCTCGGACGCTAGCGCTGATGCCGCAGCACGCGAACGTGGTGACGATGACGACGAGGATGGCGCTGCTTCGTCTTCGACGCAACAGAAGTCGCAGAAGAAGCCAGGAAGGCGGGGCAGGAAGACAGCCGCCGCTAGCACCGCTACCGCAGCACGCGTGGACGCAGGAAGCGGGGCCGGGAATGACGAGGTTTTTCTTGTTTAAACCGACGGCATTTGCCCAAGTTGCCGTGCAACTACATTGCCAAAGACATTCCTTTGAAATGACTGTGCCCTTTTTTTTTCCTACCTCTCTTGTTTCTTGCGCTTGCTGTTGTCGCTGACGCTCGGCGCGGCGTGATAGCTAGCGAGACCCGGAAGCTTCTGCTGTTTGGGTGTAAATAGCTGCTTTTTGAGCAACAAATTTCTTCCGCTTTTTGAGTTTCCCCTTTTTACAGAATTATAGTGATAAGAAGAGCAAGTAACGCCCAACGCGCACACACACGCGCACATTAGAACACACAAAGGCTCTAATTCTTTGTGACCATTGAAGAGTAT
Organism: Crithidia thermophila; assembly: GCA_030849055.1. Classification (NCBI taxonomy): domain Eukaryota; phylum Euglenozoa; class Kinetoplastea; order Trypanosomatida; family Trypanosomatidae; genus Crithidia; species Crithidia thermophila. The sequence continues at coordinate 22,540 of JASAOP010002685.1, forward strand.
ATGTAGTGATCGTTCCTGTCTCCACGTCGCAAAGAAGAGTGCGCTTTTTTTTTTCCTCCTTAAAATTTTCTCAAGAAGCTGATGATGAGAGCATTCAGCTTAGAAAACGTTGCAATAGGAGCAGACAACCATGCATCAACAACAAAAGACTTTTTTCTTCTCTCTCCTCTCTTTCACTTACATTAACTGTTTTCTACATTCTTCTCTGCCACTCTTATCATGATGTTTCTTTTTGTTTCACCCCCCAAAAAAGTGAAAAGTGAAGTAAATACTAGTGCCTTGGTTTTTACATAGACCGTGTAAGGTGCAGCAGCTTTTTTTTTTGTTTCAACAACTTGAAGCAAAATTGTTATTTTTGCTTCTCTCTTTAGAATTACGTAGACCCCTTCGTGTCCCTCCTCCCCTTCTTTCACGCGCTACATCTTGTTCTCCGTAACGACACATAAATATACAAACAAGCTCTATTCTAAGCAAAAGCTTCTTCTTTCTTTTCCTTCTTAACATCAGAATTTAGATCAAAATGTCGTTCAGAGAGCTGCGCTCCTTCTCGGAGACGATGCGGCTGCTTGGGTATCCGCGTCTGATCAGTATGGAATCTTTTCGCGAGCCTAACGTTGAGCTCGTGGCGGACTGTCTGTACTGGCTCATTAACCGCTACGAGCCTTCCGCGGAAGTCACGTTCAACATTGAGCGCGAGCAGAACCGTGTGACGTTTTTCAAGCAAGTGTGCGAAGTTGCGCTCGCGAAGGGCCGCATAAAGCTGAATGTCAAGAAGCTCTACCAGGCCGACGGTCACGCAGTGCAGGAGATGCTGAAGCTGGCAAACGTGCTGAAGAAGGCCATGAAGGCGACGGATGGCGAGGAGGTGGACTTTACCTCACTCCAGCAAATGGCCGCGCAGAAGAACGTGAGTGACGCGAAGGCTGTGCAGCAGCTGTGCAGCGAGCTCACCGCCGATGGCAGTAGTCTCTTCTTCCTCGTGGAGGGCGAACTGAACTCCCGCGCTGACCGTCAGCGCATCCTATCGCGCGCCACCGAGGTCGGCGAGTTTGAGCGCCGGCTGCGGGAGCTGCTCACCAACGTCACGCAGCAGGTGGAGCAGTACCAGCAGAGCATCACCAACCTCAACGCCGACGAGAGCAACCTCGAGCAGAAGATCGAGAACAAAAAGGCCCACCTCGAGCGTGCGCAGAAGCAGTACAGGAGTGCCATGGCGACAAACCCGGCCTTCCTCAAAGAGTACGAAAACCACGAAAAGAAGCTGCAAACCCACTTCGTTAGCTACCTGGAGCAGTACCGCAACTTGGAGTTTCTGGAAAATCAGGTCGCCAAGTTTAACGCCAAGGAAGACGCGCTTCTCGAGGAGCAGGAGACGAAACTGAAGGTGATGCGGGAGCGTCTGCGCAAGGAGGAGCTGAAGAACATCCGCGGCGACGGAACGGGGCAGCCGCAAGCGCAGCCGCGGCCAAACGGGCGACGCGGTGGCGGCGGCGTGGTGCCGGTAATGAGCGACGACGACGACGATGACGACGGCCCGCGCGGCGCTGGTGGGGTGCGCATTCGCAACGCTGCCGAGGAAGGTAGCAGCGTCGATGACTCGTCGACGGACGAGGAGACGACGGACAGCGACGATGGCCGCCCGCCGGCGCGTCAGCAGGTCCAGCAGTCTCAGCAGCGGCCCCAAAACGCTCTCGGCCGGAGCCGCGGCGTCAGCGGCGGCAACGCGGGCAGCAGCGACGACAACAACGACGAGGAGGAATCCCTCGTGAACCAGATGCGGCGGCCACGTGTAGCGGGCGGAAGTCGCCCACCAGCGGCTGGGGGTGAACGGACACGGCAGCAGGCTCGCGGCGGCGGCTCTGACGAGGACTCGAGTGACTCGGACGACAGCGAGCTATCAACGTCGACGAGCAGCGGCGAGTTCAGCTCGGACGATGACGATGACACGAGCGACTACAGCGGGTCTGACGACAGCGACATCTAGCCGCGAGCACGTGCACTGCTATCTTCTCCGCCCCTCGATCTCGATGGTGCGGCGTCGTGTTAGTGGAGGTACACGGGCAAGGGCAAGAGCGTGCGGGTGCAAAGGTGCACGTGTACGTCAAGAGCGCTTTTTACTACAAGGTTAAATGTGCAGATAGAGAGATACAGCGTTGATTGCGCTCCAACATCGTCGATGACAACGAGCCGCTTGCATTGAAACTGCCGGCACAGGAAAAGAGGAAAACGAAGTTTTCCAAATGTTTTTGTCTCCTTTCGCAACCACTGTGCATTTGCAGATGTTGTGCGAAAAGAAAAAGGACAAAAAAGTGTGCGATATGACTGATGTTTACTAGACTTTTTTTTTGTTTTGTTTTGTGTACTATCTTTTGCCGAATCCAGTTTTTTTTTCCACTGCCCTTTTGCTTCTGGTTAAAGAAGCCTTCTCATCTTTTGTGTCATTCTTTTTTTTCTACAAATATGTTCAACAGCCATGTTAAAAAAAAAAAAACACACATGTATTTTTTTGCGCAGAGCGGTGGATAAGTGCAATGTTGCAACACTTGTCTTTGCTGCACATGGTGCTGTCACACCAGCCACTCTTCAGCTGCAGCGTCAGTGAAGGCTTCTGAAAAAGCCACATCTTGCCTAGCGTTTTTGTGAAAGCAACGCTTTAGGAAAGCAAAAAACTTTTTTTTCTGCACTGAAAAGACCTATTAGACCTATCGTGTGGAAGAGCACTGACAGCTGTCCTCATTCAGCTTTTCTTCGGCGCGCGCACAGCACCTTCACTGTCGAGCTGTCTCTCATCAGCTCTCTTGTGCACCGACCTCCTATCTTCTCTGTTTATCTTTCCTTCTCTTCGTTTTCAAACTTTTTTTTTCCCCTCTGCTTGACGGCTGTCCACGTTTCAAATACAGTTTTGAACTCATAACCGGAATAAAGGTATCATACTTCCTTTTTCCTTTGTCTCTTCGCTACTCGCGTCCATTAGGAATTATCTCAACAACAAACAAACAATCGAAACTCGAAAAGGGCCTCACCAACCGTCGCGGTAAAAAGTCCTTCATAAAATTTGTGTTTGTGCTTGTCTGTAGCTTTAGCTAATCTTCTCTTTCGCTTATATTTATTCATCCTCTTCGTCAAGATGCAGCAGGCACCGTCGGACTGCGTTGCCACCTTCAAGCTGATCCTTGTCGGCGATGGTGGCACGGGCAAGACGACCTTCGTGAAGCGCCACTTGACCGGTGAGTTTGAGAAGCGCTACGTCGCCACTGTCGGCGTCGATGTGCACCCGCTGACGTTCTTCACGAACCGTGGTAAGATCTGCTTCAACTGCTGGGACACTGCCGGTCAGGAGAAGTTCGGTGGTCTGCGCGACGGCTACTACGTCGAGGGCCAGTGCGCCATCATCATGTTCGATGTGACCAGCCGTAACACGTACAAGAACGTCCCCAACTGGTACCGCGACATCACCCGTGTGTGCGACAACATCCCGATCGTGCTGGTAGGCAACAAGGTAGACTGCGCCGACCGCCAGGTGAAGGCGAAGATGATCACCTTCCACCGCAAGAAGGGTCTGCAGTACTACGATATCTCCGCCAAGTCGAACTACAACTTTGAGAAGCCGTTCGTGTGGCTCGCGAAGAAGCTCGCCAACGATCCCGATCTCACGCTGGTGGAGATGCCGGTGACGGAGGCTCCGGAGATCGCCATGACGGCGGAGCAGGTGGCTCAGCTGGAGGCTGGTCAGGTCCTCATCGAGAACGCGCCGCTGCCGATGGGTGACGACGACTAATGAGCTTTCGCCGGTTAAGATAACAACAACAGAAAAGAGCGGGTGTTTCTTTTTTTTTTTTTCTTAGAAGAGGTCTGGTCTCAGTCTGGGGAAGACTCAGCAAAGGAGTTGCAGACACAGAGAGAGGGGGAGGATTAAAAGAAAAGTGACACCTTCTTCAATTTAATTTGAGTGAGTTTTATTAAAGTTTTGTTTTTTGTATGTGTTAAATTGTTACTAACATGATCGTGTTTGCGTGCCTGCGGGTAGGCGCAGGTGTGCATGTGCGTTTCGCTGCAATTCATTGGCGCGCACGCATAAAGCCCAGGGAGGCATTGTTTCTTTTCTCAAACACCTTCAGACGACACCTGCGCACTCGAAGTGCACGTGCTGCCACACACGTTCATCAGTGACTGACTAACAGAAAAAAAGATAGAGGTCAATTAAAAAAAAAAAAAAGATCAAGTAGAGAAAGCTAAATTGCTTTACAAACGAAGAAGCTGTTTGCTTCTCGTAGATCCGCTTAGCTGAGCGGGCCGGCGGTTGCGTCGACGCTTTCTTTAAGTGCGTTATCAAGAGCTGCTCGGCGCGTGTGTACGTGCGACGATGAGCAATGAATGCGTCGCTTCCAAGTCGTAGAGCCGTCGCTCGGTCTTGAGCGGAGCCAGAAACCTTTTTTTTTTCTCAAAGGTCAAGCGCGAAAGAGATAGAAAGACCGAGACTGCGTGATAACTTTCATCTTTTGTGCCTTTGCCAATGTTTCCTTACGGCAAAGACAGTGACGGCTGCAAACGTTCGCCTGCTGCTCGCAACGGTGACCGGGCAACGGCACAGGGCACTGACAAAGATGTTTATATGGCTCTTTAGTTTTCTGCCATGCTGCACCTAAACTACTCTCAAATTGTGTTCACGCTTTTCATCTAAATACCATTTTTGCTCTCAAATCTTACACTTCTTTTTCTTTACTTTGCGTTCTTCGTGGCCATGTTTCGACTGGATGTTAGCGATCTTATCCATAAAACTGAAAGCATAGACTATCGTTGGCATTTTTGGCTAGTGAGACATCATTGCCAACCCCAGTTACAGTACATCCACCCTCACAGTACATTTTGGTGACGCACATACACACACTTAAAAAAAATTCACATAGCATCTTTGCAATTATAGAAGCTACTTGTCATAGACAATCGAATACAACTACTGCCTATCTTAATACAAACAACGTCAGCAACAGCAGAAGGAGGAAACGTAGATGTCCCAGCAAGCGGAAACGCGGGCGGCCTGTCCAATCGTGCGCACGCACCAGCGCTTTCTTCTCCGCTCGCTGGAGTTTACGCAGCAGTACGCGCCCATGTATCGCTGCCGCTTAGAAGCGCAGTACACGCCCGCTCTGCGAGCAATCCAGCGCATTGCCACGGAGCACGAAGCCGCGTCAGGCAAGCGCAGCAAGTCGCTTGAACCGCGCCGCGTGCTGGAGCTGGAGCCTGGTGTGCCGGCGATCTGTGTAGGCGTCCTGTACAAGAACATGAAGCTGCTCCCCCGCTTCTTGGATGAGTATCAGCGGGAGCTGGTGCGAATTGACGCGGGTGACGAGGACAACGACGACGACGGTGCCGCCGTGGACTCTGCCCCCCTCGATGCGAAGAACGCCGTTGCGTCCGCGATGGACGAGGAAGGTGGCGGTGAGTTGAGCAACGGAGGCCAGACGCTCGCGGCGGCCGACGAACACTACAGCGTGTGCAATAGCGCGGATGAGCTGATGCTGGAGGACAGCAGTGGACGGGTGCTTTTGCAGGGTCTGAATGCGGAGCGCTTCTGCACTGGCGTGGTGCTCGGCGTCTACGGCTGCCTCCACGCAAACGGCAACATCGAGGTGCTCCGCTACGCCTTTGCAGGTGATCTGCGGGCATCGTACATTCCACGTCCGCTTGCACGTGTCGCAGGCGGTGGCGGTGTCGGCGCGGCCGCTGCGCCGTGCTACATTGCGTTTGTAAGCGGGCTGAACGTCAACCTCCCGCGGGACAGCAGCCGGGAGGAGCACGCGGCGGTGGCGGCGGCGCGCGCTTCTCTCGAGCTGCTGGTGAGCTTCCTGTGTGGAAACACCAGCAACGCAGCGCTGCGAGCCAAGGCGAGGTGCGTGTCGCGCGTGGTGATTGGTGGCGACAGCATCGCCCCGACAGAGGAGCTGAAGCTGAAGAAGAAGGTCAAGCTGGACCCGTCTGACCACGTCCGCTTGAACGACGACAAGGCGCTCGCTGGTGTCGTCACCTCCGCAGCGCTGATGCGGGAGCTGGACACCGTGCTGGAGAAGGTGGTCAGCTCTGTCGAGGTCGAGATGATGCCGGGCGACAACGACATGTCCGACGCCTTTCAGCCGCAGCAGCCCTTGCATCCTGTGCTTCTCCCCAAATCCGCGCGCCACTCTACGCTTCGCCTCGTCTCCAACCCATTCTGCTTCACCGCGCAGCCCCCCACCTGCATGGTGAAGGATGAGGACGACGAGGAGACCACGGGCAAGAAAAAGCACAAGGCGGAGATGAGCGACGGCGTCAACGTTTTTGTCACCTCTGGCCAGAACATCAACGACGTGGCGCGTGAGTCCCGCTTCCCCACTCGCCTGGATACGATGGGTTTGGTGGTGGAGTCCGGCTGTGCGTGCCCCACCGCCCCTAACACCCTCTTCAGCTACCCGTTCTGCAAGGTGGATCCTTTTCTGTTTCAACGCACACCGCACTGCGTGGTGGCGTGTGATCAGCCCCGCTTCGAAACTCGCTTTTCGACGCTGGAGGAGCTCTACGACGAGACGCACAGCAGCTACGCTGGGGCGAGTGCTGTCGACTCGGCAAAGGCACAGAACGAGGAGGAGAAGGAGGACCGCACCACAAAGAGCGGTGTGGCAGGGGTGCGGCTGATTTGTGTTCCGTCTTTTGCCCGCTCCGGCGCGCTAGTTCTTATGGACGTCAACTCCCCATCTCTGGAGACGACTGTCGTCAACTTTTCCGTGCAGTGACCCTTTCGGACAGAAAACAACAAAGGAAAAGGACGTGGCCTGCACGCAGTTGTGCTAGGAGGCTGAAGTCCTTCGTCACGCCGGGAATAGCCGCAAGGAGTCTTTTTTACGAGGGAACTTAAAAACGCCAGTACCGTTGTAGAGGAACGCAGATGTGTGTGTCGCACTGAAAGGGTTTTTGGTTTGTCCTTATGCACTTACCTTGTTATTCGAGAGTTTAGTAATTGAAAAATTGTAAAAAAAAAGAAGCAAAAACATACATTCAGACTCTTTGTCTTGCTTCCGTGTTTTCTTTAGCCGCTCGAGCTCCTGACGTCGAATTGACAAGCCGTGTGACCATTTGTGCGACTACTGCGAGGGGCAAAGGGTCATGTTTGCCACCTTGTAGTGCGGGTGTGTTGTGTTCCTGATTGTTAGTATAAATGTTTTTCTTTGCACTGAAAAGTACACAAAACACGTCTAACCTTTGTTCTCCTCTTCCATTCTCTGCCCTTGTCGATCTTCTGTCAGAAAAAGAAAACTTTAAAGGCACAGGGACCCTTACCACTGTGAAGTCGAGCAGCGTGGGCTATTTTTTTTTTCTGTTTCTGAACCGAACAGAATTTCGTATTCGTTTTTTCAACGCTTTCACAACGCCACTTACGATTGCGAAGCATTTGACATCACATTAACAATACCTTTCTTTTATTATTTCCGTTGGTAGTCATGGAGAACGAGGAGGCGCTACCCACCATCGTCGTTCCCGGCCCGGAGCTGCGCGAGAAGGTTGACGCCCTCGCCGCTCGTCTCAGCGGGCTGGAGCGGCGCAAGGCTGATGAGATGGTGGCGAAGCTGCTGGCTTCGAACAAGCGGAACCAGTTTCTTTTCGTGGACACCTCGCACATCTTCTACCCATATTTTCTCAGCAAGCTCACCGAGTACCGCCAGCATCCAGAGCTGCGCCCGCAGAAGCCTGGCGAGCAGCAGAACGGCGGCGCGGCCGGCACCAGCGGAGGCAGCGGCGCGGCAGCAACAACGTCCAAGACGGGTGCCATCACGCGGACGATGGGCGGCACAGCCGGGACGGAGACGGACCCCGAACGCGAGGAGCTCTTGCGCCAGACGGAGGCCGAGGCACGCCGGTACTTGGAGGATCCCTTCCCGAACGTCTACTCCCTCGATTTGAAAGGCGGTACGGTGGACATGACCGCGCTGTTGATGGACGTGCTGTCGACCACCGCGCAGTACACGGCCAAGTACGGGGACAAGTTTTTTACCGCCGTGCAGGCGAAGCAGCGACACAACCCTCTCATGCACTTTCTTCAGGAGGATGACGTGCGCCACAGCGTCTTCTTGAAGCTGGTGGAGTCGTACCGGCGCGTTTTGAACTTTGACGAGGACGAGGTCGAGACCCGCCTGGAGAGCCTCGAGTCGCAGTCGTACCTCCTCGACAACGTGTGCGAGGAGAAGAAGAAGTACGCCAAGGCGGCGCTGGCGAGACGGCGAGCGGCTCTGCTGACGGACGAGGAGCTGCGTGGGCGGCTGCAGTGGACGCTCTTCTCCGTCGTGAAAACGTTCAAGCTCAGCGATCTGCAGCTGGACGGCCCCGTGCCGGACACAGCGGCGTCGAAGCAGAGCGCCGCGGCGGCACCGGCACCAGCGGCGATGGCGTCCCCTGCGCTGAGCGCAGACCCCACAGCGCCGCTGCCCTCTGCCGCTCCACCCGTTGCGGCACGCAATAACACGGTGCGTCCGCCTGGTGGGGCGCCGTCGTTTGCTCCTGTGTTTATGAGCAGCACTCTCGTGAAAGCAACGAGCAACAATGGCAAGCGGCCACGAGACAAGTGAGAGAAGGAGAGAGAAGGGCGGCTTTCATTACTCTGTATACGCTGTGCGGCGACGCCTTGGCGAGAACGAATGGTCTTCTTGTTTCTTTTACAAAAACTTCTTCAAAGCACCCTTTTTTTCTGTCTGTATAATAATGGTTTGCTGCACTCTGTGTGTGTTCATTCCTGTCTAAAAATAGAAGGAAAAAAAACAAAAAGTATCTTTTGAGATTAGAAAAGTTGTATATTGTAAAAACGCGCTTTTTTTATTGCGAAGAAATGCTTGCAAAATTTAAAAGATTTATATTTTCTCGCTTTTTAAAAAAAAAAAACTTCGCATTTGCGCAACATCCACAGGCAGCACACAGCTCTTTTTTCTATTATCAACCTTTGTGCTTCTACTCTTTCTCCTTTCGCATTCTTTCCTCATTTCGATTTCGTATGGGCTGCTTTTTAAATTTGCTTTAAATGTTGGCTTGCTAGATTTCGTCAGATAACGGTGCACATTCATCAGAGCGTTGAAGTGGGGAAAATTTTTTTTCACATTGTTTTTTTTTTCGTCGAGAGGCAAATACAAATCAGCAGCTACGTCAAGCCGCAGCAACAACGAAAGCAACAAAATAATTATTAACTGGAAGAGCGGCCTCGGCTTTCAAGATGGGAAAGTATGCTGTCATTGTGATTGGACCCGCCGGCTCGGGAAAGAGCACGCTATGTGGGGTGTTGGCAGAACACTACGCCACGATGCACCGCTCCACGCACATTGCCAACATGGACCCTGCGGCGGACGAGCTGCCGTATGAGCCGTCGATCGACATCCGCAATCTGATCTCGCTGGACGACGCGATGGAGGGCAAGGGTCTCGGCCCCAACGGTGGTCTGGTCTTCTGCATGGAGTACCTCGTCACGGCTGGGGCAACGTGGGTGTCGCAGCAGCTAGGCGACTACGCAGAAGACTTCATTATTGTGGACATGCCCGGCCAGGTGGAGGTGCTGTCTAACCAGCCCGCGGTGCCCGCCTTCGTGCGCCTCCTCCAGCAGGAAGGCTACTACACGACTGTGTTGTATCTGCTCGATGCGCTGGCCACCACCGCCGACAGCGGCAAGTTTATCGCTGGCTGCATGTTCTCCTTGTCGAGCATGGTGTGCTTCGATTGCCCCTTCATCAACGTACTTACCAAGTGCGACTTGCTGAGCAAGGAGTTCAAGGAGAACGGCGTGCTGGAGCACTTCTGCATGTGCGACTTTGACTACATGGACCTTTCGCGTCTGCCACCGCGCTTTCGAGCCATGTCGCGGCAGATCGGTGCGCTGCTTACCGACTTTAATCTTGTCACGTTTCGACCAATGGATATCGAAGAGGTCGGGTACATTAGCAATCTGTGCACCTTGCTAGATGAGACTCTGCAGGTGGCTGATGAGGCGGAGGTGCAGGACCACGACGCAGCAGACGAGTAGAGAAGAAAGTTTCGACACACATTCACAAGGAGTGATTTGCGTTTTAGGGAAAAGTGTTTCCTTTCTTCATCTTTATTTGTTCAGCTCTGCTATTTTTGTCTTGTTGCCTCGGCTCTTCTGCTTCTTTGTATATTCCGACCTCCGCACTTCCTATTCCGCGTTGCAAGCTTCTCTGTCAGCACATGGGAACGCCGCGGACAAGAGCGCATCTGTTTCGCGCACGTGCTTACGTGAAAGGCTACTTCTCCACACAGTGTTCTGCAGAGTGGCCTTTTGACCGTTCGGATGTGTGAGGGTAAAGCTAAAATTTTTTTTTTCACCCACCACTATTCTCGTCGAGTAATCTAAACGTCTAATTACAGCGCGCGTAGATAAACAAACATACAAAAGAGCACAGAGAATATGACCGACACGGAGAATAGCAGATTTAGTTGAAGCCTGCAGCTGCCGCCTTCCCACTATTTAAATGCACATGTAGATTTCATCGCACCAACGTCGCGTGTGTCGCTTTCTCCTTCTAAAACAACAACATTTTTTTCTTTTCTTCCTGTTTCCACCCTCGTTTTGCTTGCTTGATTTGTCTTTCACAGGTGGAAGCTCACCGCACCGGACAAAAAACTTACTTCCCTTATCATCCTAGCACTTTTTTTTTCATTTTTTTCTCACAGAAACTGAGTCATGAGAGTCACGCGGCTGATCTCGTACGCTGGTTTGGCTGGCGGTGCTTGGTCGCCGACGCCTCTACGGAGGCAATTCTACGGCTTCGGCAATCCCAACGAGAGTGTGCCAGACCTGCGCCAAAAGCTGCGCAGCCAGGTGCGGGAGCGGCTGCCGCGGATGCAAACTATCGAGACGGAGAGCCGGCTGATCGTGCAGCTGTCGCGCAGCCAGCAGGCGAGCGAGCGGCAGGAGGCGCTCGAGTTGGGTGAGGAGATGTGGGGCGAGCTGAACGATCCGGCGTCGTCGCTCCCACTCGCCTCCCGCACCGCGATGAAGATCTCCCTTTGCTCCTCGCTGCGCCGCTGCGCGCTCGTCAGCAAAAGCAGGGATGTGGCGGAGTTGTGGACGATTCGCTTTGCCGAGCGCGCAACGTCGGTCTCGCCGGAAGACTTCATTGAACAGCCGCCGGCGGACGGCCAAGTCCGTGGCTGGCGGGAGGCGAGGGCACAGGCACGTCCCGGCACCGGCATCGACGCCGACGACCTCGAGGCGGATGCGCGCGAGGAGGCCGAGGCCAACAAAGCGAAGGACGGCAAGGCCAAGAGGAAGGCCCAGGAACCAACCGCGTTTGAGAAGTTTCGCTTACAAAAGCAGATGGAGCACCCAACAATTGAGCTGGCGTTCCGTCGCAATCCTGGTCCTGGGCCGCGCTACACAGGGTAACGCAGTAATGGCCAACTTTGTGGAGCTGCCGCGTTTTGTATCGGGCCTGTTTGTTGTCCTCTCACGCGCAAAGTTTTTTGTCAGCGTCAAAGCGATGACACCCTCAGCGGCAACAGGAGTCGTCTTTTTGGCAAAAGCCAACCTCGGAATCAGTATTTTCACACATTGGTTGTGTGCACGCACACACACACACACACACGCATTTTTACAGCTACCAAAAAAAAAAATAAATAAATCAATAAACGTGTGCTGGTGGAAAGAAGAGAACAGCTGAGCAAAGAGCAGCACTGTCGTGCATAGGCAGTCACGTGCAGGCCGCACATGCTATCCCACAAGCTACAACGATTGAAGGGAACAGCAAAGCTTTCTTTTCTGTTTAAAGTGTTTTTCGCGATGTTCATGGTGGCTGGCAACGTCACTCTGTCAATTGATTATGTTGGCGGTATCTCGCTCCTTCCTGCTGCTTTATCTCAACTTCTCTGCGTCCTCCTCTTTCGGTAGCTCTTTTTTGTTGCCTGCGGTACACACGCGCCGATTTTGTTTTTGCCTCAAAAAGGTACCATACAGGAAAAGAGAAACGAAACTGCTTCTTTTTTTTTTTACCGAGCTCTCGCTTTACTTTCCACGCTAAACTCAGCGTCTCTATTTGCTCAACTGCAACGTGACCGCACCCTCAAATTCTCTTCTTTCGCAGGCCTCCTCCTTCCTTCCTTTTTTTCTTTGCCTTTTTTTTAACCACTTTCCATCTCAGTGAAATAATAAAAAAAAGGCCAATTATGACGTCGCTTTCTCCTCAGAATGCGAATGTGTCGCGTGACAACGTCACGGTGAAGGGGCACTTCACAAACCTCTGTGAGGACTACACCACAAACATTCTCAACACCACTCTCGCCAGCACGGACCCCGCTCTTGGGGCAGCAGTGCGGCGCCTCATCGTAGAGTTTGAGCAGTTCTGGCGCCACCTCGCGGCCGTTGGCGCCTTCTCGCCAAACGACGAGCTGGACGACTACTCCACCACGGCACTGGAGATGCTGTGGACGCCGTACCTCATTGCGGATTTGTACCAACGCATCCAGGGCCCGTCTCGCACTGTAGCTGCGGAGAGTGGAAGCAGAGGTTCAGCGGACCCACAAAAACAACATGCGGATGCCGAGCGCATGCGTGGAGAGGAGGCGCTACGCCACGGCGAGCAGGGCCAGGCGGGCAAGAGTCAACCGCTGCCGCAGCAGTCCGGTGGTGACGCGGCGCGTCTCACTTCACACGGCTTGCAAGAGGAAGGCCTGCGCTCCTTGACCCGCCAGGAGGCTCTCGCCAGGTCGCACGCGTGGCTGAAGATCTTCTTCGAGTGGATGCAGAACGTGGAGCTGGTGGATGAGAAGACGCTTGACAGGTACTCCGTCTACCGCCCCGACCAGCGCACGCAGCGTATCGAGTTGTCCCGCACTATCACCGAGCTCAAGTCGGCGTGGAAGGCGGAGGAGGACAAAGTCGGCTACCTGCGTGCCAAGCGGCGCCGCATGCGGGAGCTGATGAACGAGGACGGCGAAGCCGCGGAGGAGACCGGCGGTGAGGAGGAGGAGGCGCTGCGGGACCGCGCGCTGGCGCGTCTGAAGTGGTCGATTTACGAGGCGTGCCACCAGCTGCAGCTCTCCTCGCGCGAGCTCAGCATGCTCGAGGCGCTCAACCCCGACCAGCGTGCTGCCATCTCGCGAGAGTATCAGGCCACTATGGACGCCGTGCGCAGGGGCGAGATCTCCCTCGGGCGGCACACCTACACCATCTTACCCGGTGGGATGATGACGGCAGGAACGGTGGACCAGCCGCAGCCCGTGCGCGCCAGCGACATCCTGCAGTCGGGTGGGATCACGCAGGCGATGCCGGCGTCTTGTTCTCTGGCGCTGGGCAGCGCAGGGGGAAACCAGCAGCTGTACCGGCAGCAGGTGCGCAATGAACTGATGGTGGACCGCAACGGCCCAACAATGACGCTTCAGGAGTTTGCCGAGATGGAGATGGCGGACATTCAGCGGCAGATGGACGAGGCACAGGAGCGGCAGCAGCAACAGGCGGAGGAAGATGCCCGCCTGGGTCCTGATGGCGTGGAGGAGCGGAAGCGGCAGAAGGACAGCGCCTGGGACGATTGGAAGGATGACCACCCCGCCTACGGCATCACGAATAAGGGCAACTACTCGTGAGGAACGCAGACGATGGAAAAGTACCGCTCTTCACTCCTCCTCTCATTGATTGGTGAGTATTTTGCTTTTCCATTGGCTTCTGTATCTCACTCGTGTTCTCACTACAGATCTCATCGCTTTTGCTTTTCATACGTATTCATGTGTCGCGCTCAGTTGCACGCACACATACACTATTGTCCTTTTTTAAAGTTAGTTAGTGGAAGCGTCCTCTTTCTTTTTACTCCCGCTATTTTAAAAACTTCGGCACAACACGAAATGGAATACATATAAAAAAAAAAGAGCTACGTGCCTCAACAAAACACGTTTTTGAAAGTAACCTGCGCGCTCTATTGTATGAAAGAAGCTGTTGAATGAAATGCGTTTCATGTTTGTGCTTCAGAAATTTCCTACGCTGCGCGCCGAAGCTCACAAGGACACACAAGCGAAGAGAAGCTTGTCTCTGTCCGTGAGCCACAAATAGAGCGTGCGGCTTTTCTCAAGCATTGCGCGAAAAGTCTTGGTGCTCATTCTCCTTCCATCGCCTTTCTTTCGCCGCCTTATCCTTGCTGAATAATACGCATTTTCCTCGACGACAATGCTTTGATGGACGCTGGAACGTCATAAATAGTCGTACGGAGCAGAACCTACAAAGAGTAGGGCATACAGTTAATAGATCATCGGTGAGAGGACCGCTAGTGCTTCCTCTTCTTTTCCCTTGCTGTGCGTTGGCTCACCCCACTGACGTAGCATGTTGGGCGACGAAGAAGTGAGGTAGTCACACAGTTTGCCACACTAGACACCAACCATACATTTTCTTGTTGTTAAATTGAAAGAGCACTGACGCGAAAGCAATCCGACCAGAGTATCAGACGTTGTGCAGTGCAGAGGCGCTTTCAGGTACAAATTACTGATCCCAGCGCGTGTTGACGCGCTTGCCTCCTTTCATGAAGGCGACATCGACACGATGCGCCGCGTCTTCACGAGGTCGGCAGCGCTTTCAGCCGTCGTGGCTTTCGCCCGGGCTGACTTCGCACCAGCAGCTCGACGCCGGCATCGCGGCTCGCCAGCAGGCCGGTCGCAAGGCTCTCAAAAAGTCAAAGCGGCCGTTTGACAACTACTTCCGCACGCAGTTCCGCTTCTCGCCGCGTGTGCGGGAGTCCATCACCAACACCGCTGGCGTCATGACGAGCAGCAGCGCGGTGCGGATGATGACGGACCCGACGCGGTCGTGGAGGACGCCGTGGGACCGCGGAGGCGACGGCGCCACGACGCGGCGGAAGCGCCAGGATGTGCTGGAGCCCACGCCGACCCTCTTCGGAGAGGACGCTGTGGACCGCGTGGTGGAGCGGCTGCTGGAGATTCGCTTCGCCTGGGATCGCGAGGACGGCGTCCTCTGCACGAGCCTTGTCCCGGACACTTTGTACAGCGCATGCACGCACTGCCGGCCATACGTTGCCGAGGTCGCCGCAGCTCCGTTGTCGTCGTCGCCGTCCACCGCCTTGACGGCGGCAGGAGGCAGCCGCGACACTGAGGAAGACGGGGAGGTGGTGATGATTGCCGGAGTGGCCGTGCGTGTCCAGCGCCGCACGCCGTTGATGCGGCAGAAGACGGGCCAGCCAAAGCGGCCACACGCGCACTCCAGCCTCGGCTTCAGTGGGGTGGACACCGTCCCCTCCTTCGTGCTGGACGTCTCACACGGGCCCTTCGTGACGGCGCCAACGACACCGCTCATGACGCTGCGGTGGAAAGGCGAGCACCGCGACGCGGCGACTGCGCAGAGCACCCTGCAGCTGCTCCGACGCGTCCGCAGTGTTCCCGTGGTGGGGCTGTCGCCTCGCTCCTCTCTGCTTCTTCTGAAGGCGCTGGCGACGGTGGAGGTGGAGGAGCCGGCGCTGGCCGTGTCGCTGGCGATCGCCATCGGCGAAAACTACAACGGGTACAGCAACGTGGAGTGTCTCGAGGTGCTGCGGTGTTTGCGCCGCTTAGCCTTTGTGCGTGGACTTCCCGACTTGCACACCCCCGACATTAACGCGTTAGCACTCTCCGCTGCAGGCGGTCCCGGTGGTGCCCCCGCCGCCTTGCCTGCGCTGTACACCGAGGCAGCCCTAACCGACCCGATGCTCTCCCAAATGGTGAACGACGCCGCGCCGTTCTTGATCGGGAAGGTGTGGAGCCGCGTGCCGGAGCAGAGCCGCCACCTGCTCGAGCGTGGTTACTATCTGGACTGGTTTGATCTCATGCGGCTGGCCATCGCCAGCAGCGGACCCCAGCGTCTCCCCGAACGCCTGCCGAACCCTGTAACGGAGGCGCCGTACGCCGCGAAGTACCTCTTCTTTCACCGCACTCTGGGGCTGCGGAAGAGAGTACTGCGAGCAATGGTGGCGGCGCTGCGCGACACCCCCCTCTCTGCCTCTGCGGCGGACAGCCACGTGCACCATCAACACACCGTTCCATCCTCCATGGCGTCGCCAAGCCAGTCGGCCACTTCTCCGACTGCTGCCGCGGCTCCCCAGTTTGTCGACGATGTCAAGGAGGAAGTTGACAAGCCGCTGGTCCTGTGGCTCTGCGCCTCCCTGCTGGTTCGCATCGTGGCCGAATGCCTTGGCGACGTGGTGCGACACGTCGGTGATCTTCTGCACCAGCACGCCGCCCTCGCCGCCGAGCGCGTGGAGGGCCAGACGGAGGTTGAAGGGCAGGAGGAAGAGCCAGTGCGCGGCGACGCGTCCTCCTCGCCGCCGCCGTCGTCATCGCGCCAGCTGCTTCACCCGTACCCGCGCTTCAGCAGCGGGTCCTTCCAGCAGATCGGCTGCCGCAAGCCGAAGCGGGTGCGCGTGCGCCTGCTGCCCTTCGAGGCCTTCCCGCGCGTGGCGCAGTGCTTCTCGTGCCCCTTTGCCTCGGTGACGGAGAGGGCGGAGGCGCAGGAGCGGCAGCGGCGGCAGCGCAGCCGGCAGCGCGAGACGACAGCCTCCGCCGCAGCCTCCACACACGAGCGCACGCCGCCACCCGTCACGGACGCCGTCGCGCCTCTGACTCACGCCGCCCCGCAGCTTGACGGCAGCGAGGTGCAGTCGTCCTTTGCTGCCGTCCTCGCGGAGTCGCCGCGCATGATCAAACAGGTGCAGCGCGTCTGTGCTGCTTTGCGGTGGAGCACTATGGTGCTCAAGGCAAGCTGCGATCTCGTGCGCGACCTCCCCGTTCCCGCGGCCCCGCCACTGACGGTGTCGGCCAAGGTGGATGAGATATCGAAGGAGAGCGCGGAGTGGGCGCGGGAGACGGTGGCGATGGAGGTGCGCCACGCGCTGTGCTACCGCTACGTGCGCTCGGCGGTGCAGCTGCACATGGACGCCCTCTTCACCTTCATTCCGTGGGGCGAGCTGGAGGAGCAGTGGACCCCAATGCTCACCGCTGGCAGCGAGGGCGGCGGAGAGGAGGAGGAGGAGGCAGACGCCAAGGGTGAGATGACGGGCGACGAGGTGGAGGGGAAGGGAGTCGAGGGGGAGGCCGTCTTCACCGCGACCGCGTTGGACGCGTTGCTGACGGACGACGCCGTAGCAGTGAAAGAGCCGCATGCGGAGCGTGCTGGTGCTGACGCAGCGCCGCTCTCCGAGGTCGAGCAGCGAGCGCGTGCCATGATGGAAGAGCTGCGCGAGTGCATGGAGGAGTTTCAGGTGGTCGTCGCCGACGTCCTCGACGCTCACGAGCGCTTCTTTGAGGCGCCGAAGGCATCCACGACGGCGGCATCCTCGTAAGTGACGCTTCAAGCGATACAAAAGAGGAAGGAAGACGGGCGACACTAATTTTTTTCTTCTTTTCTTAAAAAAACAATCATAGATGGTACAATTTCACATTTTCTTGTAAAAACACTCGCAAAAAAAAAAAAAGAGCAAACACAAAATAAACAGCCTGATTTTTAAATGCTTTATTCCCTATTCTCAAGTGCTGCTTTCCCTTTAAAAAGGTTGCCGGTCGAAGCAGCTTCACCGCTTAATGGAAACTTTCAAGTCTATGAACGCGGAGCACAACAAATCATTGACAAACGCCTGATCTTGCTTTTCGTTTTTCGCTACTGAACCTTCTCTTCTTGTTCTATTTGCTTTCCTTTTTTTTTCTACGCGAGCGCTTTCCTTCAACCGCTCACCTCGAAACGTTCAAACTACAGCGTCCTATTTGGTAAAGGAAACAAAGATTCTTTGTTCGACTTGGCAGGCAAGACGATTTAAAAAAAAAATATCAAAACCGCGTACGGGAAGACGACCTGAGAGCTTGCAAGCGAACAGAAAAACCAATAAACAAACAAACAAAAAAGAAGCGAAGAAGTGTCATCAGTTAATTTTGCCAGAAAAGTACAATTGAGAACAGTTCGTTATCCCATTTGTTGCGTCACAACGATACGTATGTCTGACGGTGAAGAGGACAATCTCACGATTGTCTCCTCGTGGGCACCGAGGGCTTACCAATGCTTCGCCGAGGAGTTCGAGGAGCTAGAGCAGCTCAGAGAGCAGCACGAGGAAACGAGGGGCCACGCACAGCAAGACTTGGAGGCGAGATGCAGGGCGGAGGTCGACCTCCAAATCCAGAAAGATTACCCGGAGGTCTATCCGCTGCTCGCAACTGTCGCCCCGTCGCCTCGTGCTGGAGCTGGCGCCACTGCCGCTCAGGCGTCCACCCCAGCCGTCTCCATTTCCTCGGGCAACGGCGGGAGCGCCAGTAAGCGACCGAAAAACAAGCAGGCACAACAACAGCTGCAGGCGGAGCTCGCAATGGTGACCGCGAAGCGTGACGCTCTTCTCCAGCAGCATATCCAGGCTGCCCTCGTGGCACAGGACCGGCAGCCAGCGCGGCAGCTGGCCATGCGCTACACTGCGCAACTGGCCGCCACGCAGAAGAGCGTAAAGATGTATTTAGAAAAAGAGGCACATGAGCTGCAGCGCTTCACCAGCCGCCCGCTCGCCTCGTACGCGCTGGGGGAAGTGCTGGACGCACCCCCCACGGCGAAGTCAGCAGCGGTGCAGCTCGCCCCATCACCGCCGCCGCAGCAGAAGTCCGCGGCCGCCTCGCCAAAGAAGCGTGACGCTGCCGCCTCCGTGAGCCGCGCCGCATCGGAGCGTGGCAGCGTCCGCTCGTCGCGTCAGAAAAAGCCCGTCCAGTCGCAGACGGCGACGCGCAGCGGAAAGAGCACCGGCGGAGACAGCAGCTCTGCCGCGCCACGGTCGCGCACGCATAGCCTCGGCGGGCGCAAGGGAGATGCGGTGGTGGTGGACTTTGCGGACAAAAGTACGCGCGGCGCGGCAGACGCCGTTCGCCCGCCGCCCTTCCTCATCGATGCGCATCAGTTCGCGGTGGAGTACAACGAGATGCTGAAGAAGGAGTACGGCTACCGACCCGCCATGACGAACTCGTTTCCCACTGCACCGGAGAACGCCAACAAGACAGCCACTGCTAACGCCACGGCCTCTCCGGCTGGGGATGGCAAGAGCGACGCGCAGAGCTCCTCACCAAGCGCCAATACGGAGGAGGCTCTCCAAGCTATGCTGCGCACCCACATGCCCGGCATCACCGCCAAGCGCGCCGTTCAAGTGGACAGCGCGCGTAGCGCAGAGTACAGCGGCAAAGGGTGGCTGCCGCCCATCTCCGCCGCGATGCAGCAGAACTTCGCGGCTTCCGCGTCCCCCTACGATGTTTCTCGGAATGCAGACGGCACCGAAGCGGCGGCGGCCGGCAGACAACAGGAGGAGAACGGGTTCGAGGACAAGGAGGGCGACAGTCGCCAGCAGCGTTTCGCACATTCCTCACCGGCGCCGCAACGCCGCGGCAAAGACGCAATGGGCGGATCGAAGAAAGGCGAGCCGCAGCGGAGCACAGGTGCCGCAACGAAGTCGTCTGTCGCAGGAGCGGGGACGAAGGTCACCGCGAGCGCTTCCGCCATCGCGTCGACAAAGATGCTGAGCGGCATCGACTGCGCGGCCAAGAGCAGCGGCGTTCGGTTTGCCACCCACGTTGGTCAGCCGACCTCGCAGACGCTGCGCTTTGTCAACCGAAACGCGTTCCGCACGCGCCTGCGACTGAAGGCGTCCACGCACCCGTGGCTGACGTTCCGCTGCACGCGCATCTCACCAGCTGCCGGAAGTGCCACGGCCTCTTCTGTGGACGTTGTCCCAGCTGAGACGCCGCTGAACTGTGGCGGTTTTGTGGAGGTGGAGGTGACCTTCTGCCCTGGCAGCATCGACGAGGCCACCGCGGTGGTGGAAGTGGTGCTGGAGATGGGCGTCGCACGCGAGCTGAACGACCGCAGCAGCGAGGGGGCGCAGTGGCAGTTCATGCAAATTCCCGTGCACGGGCAGGTGATCCTGCCACGCTTTGAGTGGTGGCGCCGCACCGAGGCGGACGTCGCGGAGGACGAGAGCGAAACAGACCCACGTCAGCGCACAGACAAGAGAGGAGAGCGGCTGGGATCGACAGCGCCGCTCGCATCCACCCCCGCACTTGTCTCGCACGATGCGCTGACGACGTGTGCGACGCCACTTTCCCTCGGCAACGGTGGCACTGCAGTCGAATTTGGCGACGCGCTAGTGCTGGCGTCGCTAAGGCAGACGCTTTTCCTCGAGAATACCGGCTCCGCGGCGGTGGTCCACGTCCTCAGCTCGTCGCCGGAGTTTGTCGTGTCGGTGGCACCGGACGTCGCGACCGAGCTGCCTCCTTCGCAAGCGCTCGCGCTGCAGGTGACGTTCTGTCCCTTGAAGGAAGGTCCCTGCGATGCCACGCTGACCGTGGCCGTGCGGGCGAGCAGCGACCCCAGGAGTGCGGTGCTTTTTGAGCACGTTGTGGATCTGCACGGCAGCGGCGTGGTGCCGCGGGTAAGCATCTCGTCGCTCGCCTCGCAAGTGGTGCAGCAGAGCGGGGTGCCGCAGTGGCAGGTGAGCAAGAGCGAGGCCCCGCTGCACACCATCTTGGCCGACACGATGCCCGGCGTGCCGACGGAGGTGGCGGTCACCGTGTGCAACGACTGCGCCGTGCCGCTAGCGTTCCACTGGGAGGGCGACAGCGACGTGCCGCGCTTCGATGCAGGGGCGGTGACAGAGGAGGAAGCACAGGAAGATGCGGATTCACAGACGGCATCCGTGCTGTCGTCCACCAAGGTCGCGACGCTCACGGCGAAGTCGTTCATCTCGCCTTCCAACGGCACGCTGCCGCCGTTCAGCACGAGCGTCTTCACATTGACGGTGACGCCGGCGACGTTGCAGCCGCTGCAGACCTTGTACAACCTGTACCTTGACGAGATGCCAGACCCGACAGCCCCCGAGAACGCAGACAAGCACGCCTTTGTCGATGCGGGGGTGGTGGAGTTCTACCGCCGCAGCCGCCCTGTTCCGTGCACCGTGCGTCAGCAGGACACGCCGTCCTCGTCGAAAAGCGCTCTGGCGCAGCTGCCAGCTGCGTGCGACGACGTGATGCAGGTCACCTACCTTGACCCGGTGACCGCCTTCAGTCGCTTCCAGCGACCCGCTGCGGGGAGCAAAGACGAAACAGCAGAGGCCTCCGACGCCGCCCTGTCAGGCGCGGGCCGCGGCGTCTTCGCCACGAGCTTCCTCACCTACCAGCAACCCTCGATGCCCTCCCTGACCATCACCCCGTCCGTCGTGGAGGAGCACGTGGAGTGTCTTCTGCGGTGCCGCCAGACCCGCACCGTGACGCTGCACAACAACGCCTCCGTGGCGCTGCACTTTGTGCTCGACCCGACCGTGGCGGAGTTCACGCAGTCGCTGCAGCAGCCGCTCTTCGTGGCGAACCTCGCCAGCGGCAGCGACGCCGCGACGGCGCTGACGCCGACGGCGGCCACCTTCGAGCGGTGGCGCAGCTTCTTCCCCGCCAGCGACGGCATCGCGGTGCAGTGCCAGCCGCGCAAGGGCCTCATCCCGGCCCACGGCAGCATCGCTGTTGCTGTCCACTTCACCGCGGAGGCGTGCGGGCCGCACTACGCGGTTGTCCCGTGCTGGATTCCGGAGGTGGAGCAGCTGCGCGCGCTGCTGGCGACGGCCGGACCGGCGCTGCGGACCGCCCCGACGTCGCGCCGACCATCGCTGTCGCGGCCGACCAGCCTGAGTGGCCGAGCGATGGCGAACAGCCGACGGCAACCAGCCTCCCCTTTGCCGACGTCGCACACCACGCCGGAGGAGGCCTCGCTGGGGCAGCGGCGCCACAGTGAGCGGCGTCAGCTGGCCGGCTCCTCGGTGGGCGGCCAGGCCAACACGCTCACGACGCTGTCCCGCAGCCCCGCCGAGGACGCCCTCCGCATCATCGAGGAGGGCGGCTGCTACGCCATCAACGTCACCGCGACCGGCGTCGGCGCCACGGTGAAGGCGAGCACCGACTTGCTGGACTTCGGCCTCATCGAGCTGGGCCAGGAGGCGGCGGCGTCCTTCACGGTGTCCAACCCGAACTCGATCCCCGTCGTTTTTGATTTGTGCGACCCGCTGATGCGGCACCCGCCGCGCTTCGTCTTCATTCCGGAGTCCTTCCGCCTTGGCGCCGATAACACGGTGGAGGTGACGGTGTACCGCAAGGCCGTCTCCACCGAGGATGCGCAGACGTTCTTTGAGCTGACGGTGCGCGACGGCGGCGCCTCCGTCGCGGTGGAGACGCGCGCCACCATTCAGCAGCCGCTGCTCGTTGTGGACACGCCAACGGTGCACTTCGGCGTGGTGCCGGAGGGAGTGTGGCAGACGGGTACCTTCCACATCTCCAACCGCTCCGCCATCGACACCGAGTTCACCATCGCCCCCGCCACGCCGCCCCCGCCGTACCTGGAGATGGAGTACCAGCAGGACTACCTGCTGCGCGCCGGCGAAGAGCTCGACGTGCCGGTGCGGTGCCGCTTCCAGGCGTGCGAGGCGGGTGCGAGGGCGACGTTCCGCCACCCGCACGCGTCGGCGCCGTCGCCGGAACAGATCGCGGAAAGCTGCTACTCGACCTTGCTGGGGCTCGTCTCGAAGCGGAGTCGGCAGACGCTCCTGGTGGAGGTGCGCTGCGACGCGGTAGAGAAGCTGTCCGTGTCCGTCGACGTGGCCGCCGCCGCAGCTGCGGCACCTCCTGCGATGCCACTGGCGGCTTACCTGCGCGCGGTGTTGCTGAACGCACTCGAGGCGCGCCTCGCAACATGTGCTGGTGACCTCGAGGAGACCGCCACGTCGACAACGCGGGCTGACACGACCGCCGCGCCAGGGGACGTCCACGGGCTGTTCGGCATCGCGGCCCCCGCTGCGGCGCAGGTGGTCCCCCTCTGCAGCCCGGCGCACCTCGTGGACTTCATGCCTGACGACCTTCCGCTGTCGCGCTGCGCCGTGGACCTGGTCCTGACGAGCTACACTGGCGGCGAGGCCCGCTACACGCTGGCGGCGCAGCGCTACGCCCCGCAGGCGATGGAGAGCACCGGGGCGCAGGGCATCCTCGACAAGAAGAAAGCCGCCGCCGCGGCGAAGAGCGCGCTACGTGGCAAACCGGGGGACGGCGACGACGACGCCTTCGCGCTCACCAGCGGCGCCGACGGAGACGACGCGGCTGTCACCCTGCCGGCCTTTTGGACTGCCACGGTCAATGGCGGGGCGACGGCGCAGCAGGCACAGCGGCTGGTGGTGGAGAGCGCGCAGAAGGTGCTCGGCGACGGCTCAGGCTGCGCGACCCTTCTCTCCGCCATCGCGGGCGTGCTGCGCTCGCACGGCACCGTGCGCATCCCTGTCAACTTGTGGTGTGCGCTGCCGGGTCGGTACACGGAACACCTGTGCGTGCGTGCCGACCCCACTCTCCCGCTGTTGCGCATCCCGCTGGACTACGAGGTGTACGGCAAGCCCGTGGTGCTCGACGCGACCACCTCCGGGTTGACGAAGGATGGCGGACGCGAGGGCGAGGACGTGCTGCTGATGCCGCCCGTGATCGCCCCACTGGGGACGTCGCGGCGCACCATTCGCCTCGTCAACCGCGTGTCGCGCGACCTGGACGTCACCGTGGACGTCTTCCCGTGCCCGCTGGGCATGACGGTGCACGCCATCGACCCCGACGTGCCGGCCGACGAGGTGCAGCTGAAGCTGCTCACCATGACGGAGGAGGACAAGGACAGGGAGGGCGAGCGGGTCGGCCGCGTGACGGCGACGCCGATCAAGCTTTTCATTCCGGCGCTGTCGAGGCGCGAGGTGATCTTGGAGTTCACCCCAAATGCCGGCCTCACGGAGACGAAGGAGGTTGGAAAGGAGGGCGGCAGCGGCGTCGGCGGGAGTAACACTGGCACGACTTCGTCCACAGCGGCCTCGAAGAAGAAAGCGAAAGCTAAGAAGAGCGGCGGCAACGCACGTGTCAGCGCATCGTCCACGACGCTCACCGGTGGCGCCAACCGCAGCCGGCGCAGCAGCGGCAGCGACGACGACAACATTATCGGCAGCGGCGGGGAGGGCGATGGCGACGACGAGGCGATGCTGCCGCCAACGGAAAAGTGGTGGCAGGGCAGCGTCTGCATCAACGCCGTGATGGCGCAGAGCGAGTCCAACGATGTTTTCCTCGTGGACGAGTTCTACACCATGCACGCCGAGCGCTACCCCTCGCAGCGCATCGCGCGTCCGCTGACGGCGGCCCCGGTCAACGGTAAGGAGTCCGGCAACTCGAGCACTCTGTCGGTGACGCAGATCAAGGTGATGCGGCCGCTGCGCTCGCGGCCCCACGATCGGGTGGTGCGGCGTGGTCGCATTGTCTGGCCCACCGAGGCAGAGCAGAAGATCCTGGACCGCCACGCGGCCTCTCAGGCGGGGCTTGCCGGCACTGCGCGAGCGGCCTCCGCACCGGGCAGCGCTGCAGGGAGGCGCGACAAAAATGCCGTGGTCGCCACCGCCAGCAGCAGCGACGACGACAGCGGCGACTCGGTGGTGGATGCGTCGTCCTTCAGTCCGCCGTCGCAGTCCCGCAACGGCGCGGATGGCGTCATCGCCGCGGCCGTCCCGTCCGTTGAGGCGCTGCTGCGGGAGGCCGAGGAGCGGCAGGCGCTGCTGGACTTCATCGACAGCCGCCGCCGCACGCTGCAGGCGGAGAGCAGGAAGTACTTCACCTCGATCGAGCTGCGGCTGCGCGCACGCTGCGGCCGTCCGCACCTCACCATCGAGCCCTCTGAGAAGTGCGCCGTCTTCCCCCCGGTGCCGCAGACGGAGAGTGGCGGCGGTGCGGCGACGGCGGCGTCAACGTCTGCGCCGCACGGCTGCACCCGCACAGTGCGCCTCACCAACCGCAACAGCGCCCCGCTGCGCTTTGCCCTTTCCTTCGCCGCACCGCAGGGCGACCGTGCCGCCGCCACCGCCGCGGCAGCTGCGTCGCCGCTCTTCGCCATCGTGGACTGCGCGCTGTGGCGCTCCGGCCGTGATGAGTCCGCGAGCGTGTTTTCTGCAGCGGAGAAGGGCGGCGCTGGGGAGACGGGCGCCGCACACGTGTACGTGCTGGACAGCATGGACGCGCTGGACGTGAAACTAGAGGCGCTCACGCACTCTGCCGCGTGGCACCGCCACCTCACCGCACACGTGCAGGAGTCGCCGACCGGCGCGAGCTGCGTGGACGGGATGCTCAAAATCCAATTTCTGCCAACCACCGCTGCTGCCGCTGCGTCTGCCACGAAGAGCTCGCACATCCTCCGCGAGTCGGAGGCGCCGGTGCAGTGGCTCCCGTTGCGTGTTCCCCTGACCAAGCCGTCCGTCGAATGCAGACCTGGCGTTGTCTGGTTCCGCCCGGGGCAGCAGCGCCACGACGGCCGCCCGCAAGTCGCGTATACGCAGACCTTCACTCTGTACAACACGAGCCCCGCATCGGCACGCTTCTGCATCCGACCTGTGGCGACCGGTGTGGCAGGCTCGCTCCGAGGCGAGGCAATGAATACCTTTCGCGCGCAGCAGCAGCAGCAGCTGCAGCTGAGCACCATGACCGCCACCGTGGCCCCTGCGGTGACGACGAGTTTGGTGGCGGCGAACACGCTGACGACGCAGGTCGGCGTTGCCGCGGGCGTGGCGCACCGCTCACTCACGCACAAGGTGGAAAAAGTGGTGGCGATGCCGCCGACGGCGCCGCCAGCGGAGGGGCGGCCCAACCTCGTGTACGTGGACGATCCTGCGCAGTTCACCCTCTCCCCATCGGTGGGCGTTCTGCCTGCTGCGTCGCGAGGCGGTGAACCGGGCGAGGTGAAGGTGCGCGTTGACTTTCGCGAGTTCTCGGATGTGCGGTACGAGTCCCTCTTTGAGGTGGTGGTCGACGGCGACGCGTCCATTCCGCCAACATACGTAGTGATCCGCGGAGACAGCCGCGACACCGAAGTGTAACAAGACTTTTTTTTTTCTCCCCCTCTTTTTAGGTCAGTATGTACAGTTCAGACTGCCGTTTTCCTCCGCAGCATGTATATTAATTTTTTCGTGGACGAGAGCGAAGAACGCGTCCGCTGCTTCTGTTGCTTTTTTTAGAGTACTAAAATCAGATCAGTCTGAAAGATTAGGCTCGAGTTTTTAGATTTGTATCACCACTTCTTTTCTAAGATTCTTGTGATTGGAAAGCAAAGTGTATTCACTGACTCGATGCAATTGGATGGATAAAGTGCAGAAGAGGCGCTTGCATGCGAGGTGAGAGTCAAGTTTCACAGGTGCTTGAATTCTCTTGTATCTTTCCACGTGACTTAAGCCAGAGTAAAAAAAAAAACCCTTTGTACATATTTTGGAAGTGTCCATTAATACCATGGAAAAACAGACCTTTTATGCTACCTACGTGCGTGCGTTTTGCGAATTCTTTTCTTCCTCATCTGTCGTGATCTCAATTTTTCTTTCTGGATGCATCATCATCATCATCAAAATTACCGGTTCCATCGTGTGCTGATAAAAGTAGTCAATATATAGATACCTACATCTCAAACGTCCTTTTGGTTTTGGCGGAGAAAGCTCTGCGTTACACTGTTGGACAATTCGTTTTTTGTGCTGTGAACATCACACAATTTGTGTATTTCGCACTTTCCCTTTCCTATCACTTTTTTTTTTTTTAGTGGTGGTTTGAAATTCTCTCTCCCCCCTTCGTATCGGTAAAGATAGTCATGTACAATCCGCAGGATTCGACGAACCCGTACACCAGCACGTACGGTGCGTACGGTGCCTACGGCGCCTCCACCGCCGCAGCCGCAGCCGGGCCGCGCGCGCCATCCGCCAGCGAAGCTCGGCCAGCGCCTGCACCAGCTGCTGGGGGCTACTACGACCCTTACCAAGGGTACGGGGGCCAGACCGCCCAGCAGCAACAGCAGCCTCCACAGCAGCAGCAGCCGCAACAACGGCCTGCTCAGCCGGCGGCGAACACAGGCTCGACAGCATCCCCGTCGGCGTACGGCTACGGAGGGTACGGCTACCAGGCCCAGAGCGCCGCACCAAGCGCGGGGTATCTCTACGGCGGTGGCGGAGCTGCGGCGGGTGGACAGCCGGCCGCCGGGTCCGCAGCTTCTGGAAATGCGTCTGCCACAAACTCCGCACTGCCGGCCCGGCCCTCCGGCGGCTATCCCCCAGCTTCAGCCGCGCCTGCTGAGCCGCGAGCTCCGTCTGCGAATGCTGCGCGGCCCGCGCCGGCGCCGCCTTCACGCGGATACAGCGACCCTTATCAAAGCTACGAAAGCCAGGCTGCGCAACCACCGCAGCTGCAACAACAGCAGCCCCAGCCTCAGCCTCAACCTCAGCAGCAGCAGCCGCCGCCGCAGCAGCCTGCTTCGAGCAACACCACTCGCGACTCGCAGCGGCCACTCGCGCGCAATCCACCTAATCGCGTGGTGAACATCCGCAGCGTGCCAAACCCGGAGCGGAGCATCGTACTCAACAGCGGGTCTCTGCAGGAGTACCTGACCTGCACAAACGAGCCGCCGCTCGCCACGGACGACTTCCTTGGCATCGACAACGGCAACGCCAACCCAAAGTTCTTCCGCGCCTCGACGCTGTGCACCCCCGCGCAGGAGCGCCTGGTGAAGGACAGCCACGTGCCCTTCGGCACCATCCTCGCCCCGCTGAGCCAGCAGCTGCACAACAAAGAGATGGTGGCGGTGGTGAAGAACAACTCCCCGCCGGCGCGCTGCCACCGCTGCCGCGGCTACCTCAGCTGCCACGCCCGTTGGCTGGAGATGGGCCGCAAGTGGGAGTGTCCGCTGTGCGAGGTGGTCAACGACGTCCCCGAGGACGACTTCTGCAACGTCGACAACTTGGGCCGCCCCGTTAACCAGAACAACCACCCAGAGCTCGGCTACGGGAGCGTCGAGTTCGACGTGGACGAGTTCCCCGAGTACGCGCTGCGCAGCGAGGACGGCGCCGCGCTGCCGACACGCCCGCTTCACCACCTGTTTCTCATCGACATCTCGCGCGACGCGGCGCAGCGCTTCCTGCCGGACTACGTCGTGGCGCTGCGTGGCGCGCTGCAGCGCATGGCCGAGGTCACGCCCGAGTGCAAGGTGTCCTTCATCACCTACGCGTCGCAGCTGCACTTCTACGACCTGCGGCACCCCGACATGCCGCAGCTGTGCGTGCCCGACGTCGACAACCCGTTTGTGCCGCTGCCCTTCACCAGCATGTGCTGGCTCGAGGTCGGCGCAGAGCTGGAGCAGATCGAACGCTTCCTCGACCGGCTGGCAACCATGGCGTCGTACGCGGACGAGGTGGAGTGTGCTCTCGGCGCCGCCGTGAAGGCTGCGACGCTGGTGCTTGCCGGTCAGCACGGCGGCCGCGTCATCATGTGCGCGCACCGCTACCCGCAGCGCGGCATTGGCAGCATCGCCCCCCGCGAGCAGCACAAGCTCTACGGCACCGACCGCGAGAAGGAGCTGCTGCGGCCCATCGAGGGGTTCTGGACCACCACCGCGACCGCCGCCGCGAAGCAGCAGATCTCCTTCGACCTCTTCCTCTTCTCCTCCGAGTATGCGGAGCTGGTGACCTTGTCGAACATCTGCCACGTCACGAACGGCCGCGTCTTCCTCTTCAAGAACTACGACCCGCTCGTCGACAACACGAAGGTGACCGCGTCGATGCAGCAGCTGCTCACCGAGGAGGCCGGCTACGCGGGCATTCTCCGCGTCCGCTGCAGCACCGGTCTGCGCGTGCAGCGCTACCGCGGCCACTTCTTCTCGCAGACAGTGCAGGACATGGACCTGGCCAGCATCACGAGCAGCTCCACCTTCTTCGTGGAGTTCGCGCATGAGGGCAAGCTGGAGAAGGGCAACTACACGCACTTCCAGGCGGCGCTGCTGTACACCACCCGGTCGGGTCACCGTCGCGTGCGGGTGCACTCGTGCCGGCTGCGCGTTGCCAGCTCCCTCACCGTCGTCTTTCGCAACCTCGACGTGGAGGCGGTGCTGTTCGGCTTCATCCAGGACACCATCGCGGAGGCGGTGAACAAGGGTCCGCGCCAGGCGCGGCAGGGCATGACGGAGCGGCTCATCAAGTGCTTCTCGACGTACCGCCTGTACTGCGCCGCCGACACCACCAGCGGCGACTACAGTGACAACCGGACAGCGTCGCGGGAGAAGAAGAACACGCTGCTGATGCCGCCGCGGCTGAAGCTGCTGCCGGTGTTCCTGCTGTGCCTGATGAAGTCCGATGCGCTGACCGAGGGCACCGTGGTGCCGATCGACAGCCGCGTCGCCAGCATCTTCGACCTCGTCTCCATGCCAATGCACAAACTGCTCACCTACCTCTACCCGGCCCTCTACAGCCTGGAGGACCTGCTGTCCGACCCGCGCATCGGCACCCTCGACGAGAAGTCCGGCCAGTGCGTGCTGCCCCACCACCGTCAGCTCGTCTACGACAGCATCGCGCGCGACGGCGCGTACGTGCTGTGCGACGAGCAGGCGCGGCTGGTGTACATGTGGATTGGCTCCCAGGTGCCGCGGAAGCTGTCGCAGCTGCTCTTTTCCAGCGATGACGCCACCCCCGTGTGCACGGCCAACGGGCCCGGCGAGGAGTGCTTTGGCGAGCGGCTGCGCAACGTGCTGTACGCGCTGATGCTGCGCGAGGACGGCATGCGGCGCCTCATCGTCGTGCACGAGGGCGAGCGCGCCGAGGACGCCTTCTTCCGAGAGTTGAAGGAGGAGATGGGCAACAGTCCGATGGGCTACGACGAGTACCTGACGCACATCCATCGCACAATTCTCTCCTCCACCTCCGGGTACTAACGCACGCCCAAAGAAACGTCACTTCCTGCGCGTGTCTGCGCATTTGAAAAAAAGAATCGACGTCGAGAACGCTGAGCTACCACAGACTCTTCGCATGCCGAAGTTTGCTCAATGAGCCACTTTTGCAACCTTTTCTTTTCCTTTTTTTTTGGGTGTTTCTGTTGTTGTTGTTGTTGGTCTTCGTCTTGTTGATGAGAAGCAGCTGTTGTCTTTGCAGGCAGGCTTTCTTTGACTACACATCGGAATGACAGATTAGCGGGCAGCCTACACACAAGGATGGTGCACGGTGGGAAAAGAGACGGCTCAGAAAGATCAAATACTGAAACCGCTCTCACTTCCTACTTTTTTGGCCTTTGCCTTCATTGCGCCAGTGCTGCTTGGCTTTTTTTTTTGTCTTCGCTTTTGCAAGCTGCTGCTTTGTTGTGCACGATGAATTGTCTTGCATGGGAAGCGCTGAATGTGCTGGGCTCTACACGCGCGTTCGCGTCTATGCAATCTGGGCTATGACTCGTCTGCAA
>JASAOP010002686.1:0-53154 GCA_030849055.1 Crithidia thermophila
CCGGATGTTGCACTTCATTTTCAGCTGGTGCGTAGTGCATTATTTTTTTTTTCCTGACTTGAAGAAGCAGCTCTGCAGTTTCTACATGGCTGTGTGATAGCTGCTGTGTGTTTCTATATATTTCTATTTTCCTTTTTTTTTTTTTGTTCTCATTCACATTTTTCCTTATTTTATACTTGGCTGTTCGTGTGACATTTTCTATCCTTGTGTTATTTCGTTTCGTTTCTCTAATTACATTCCTGTTTGTCTGGTTGAGGTACCTCAACTTTCTCTCTCTCTCTCTCTTATTTTCTTTCCCACCGCGTGTGCCCTCCGTAGCTCCCTTCCTCTTTTTATTCTGCTTTTTCTTTTCTCTCTTGCGTCTTCTTTGTGCTGTCGAGTAGCCGCACGTATAAGAGAAGCAGAACATTATTTATCTTCCCCCTAAAACAGATTAATTTGTTAGATCACATAGAATTATCTCGCTTTTTAATACCTTACCGTGCCTCCGTCATTTCTCTCGCTCTCGTTTTGATCGACGCTACTCGAGAACGCGGTTTTCTCCTTTTTTTGTATCTTCAACGTAGAGGCATCTCATCGAATCATTTTTGTTCTCTGGAGTTGTTTCTCAGTTTTGTACTCCGTGTTATAGCGTGCGTGTGTGTGTGTGTGCATCTGCATCTCCTAAACTTCACAATTTGTGTTTGTTTTTCTCTCTTTATGTGTGGATCTAAACCCCTTAAATTCTCTACTTTTTTATCTTCGGTTGTCACGAACACATACTGGCGGTAAAGTGCACAATCCCCCCTTATATAACTCAAAAAAAAAATCGTTTTCCTCACATTTGAAAAGTGGAGTGAATTCAAATGCCGCTTTATTCTCCGCAGCGCCACGGGACGCCGACGCGGCACTCGAAGACTGGGCGGCTGCACTACTACTGGAACGCACTTTGCACGCCATCGCTGATCGTTGCACGTCTGCGGCGCACACTCGGCTGCCCGCGTCGTGGCGCCCTCTGCGCCGTTGTTGCTCTTCTAACGATGCTTGTCGTGCTGCATCTGTGGTGGTGGTCTGCCGCTGCGGAGCATGGCATCCTCGATGGTCGCAAGCTTGCTATTCCGTACTTTTCAAAGAGTGCGGCGTACGTGGCACGTGCAGTGTACACCGCCCCGCTGCCCAGCGCCAACGGTGATGTCGTCGTGGAGGCCGGCACGCACCCTTCCATCGCCGTCAAAGTACAGCGCCGCGCCACACGGCAGCGTTTTTTAGAGGAGGAAATCAACAGCCACCTGCAGCGCGTCGGTGTGGAGCGTGACCGGCCTGTTCGCGTCCGCTTCCACATTCTGTCTAACTTTGTGGATTGGAAGCTGTGCACTGCCGTCGGGGCGGCGGCGCTGGCGGGCTTCAGCATCCCCATCACCGGCTTCAACGCGACCTACTCGCACATCAAGCGCTTCGACGACTACCTGGACTACGTCGACCGGGAGGGGCTGAATGACGACGACATTGTGGTGACGCTCGACAGCGACGTGTTCTGGACCGGGGCGGACTTCGTGCCGTTTCTGAAAAAGTTTGCGCAGTTCTCGCCAGCGACGGAGGCGGAGCTCGACGTGGCGGCCGTCCGCGCGTGGGAGGACTACGGCGAGAAGAAGGCGCCGCTGTACATGGAGGAGGTGCGGCGGCAGAGCCCACGCAACGCGAAACGGCCGCTGCTGCAGCTTCCACCGGTCGTGTACAACGCGGACGACCTGTGCTGGTGGGGCCAGCACTCCGCCGGCTTCCTGCGCTGCCCGGTGGCCTTTGCGACGATGGAGCACATGATCGAGGTGGCGCGCAACGGGCGGTCGAGCTACACAAAGGCGGCGCTGGGCAACTACGTCCTGCAGTGCGCCGACGACGTGCGCCGCGAGGTGGCGGCCGCCTTCCCGGGGCGTCGCTCGTGGATGGCGGACGACGTCTTCAACGGGCCCAGCGCGGCCTCGCCGTACGCGTCGCAGCCGCAGCGGTCGGCCGACGACCCGCTTTTCTACCGCGGCAGCACCGTCACGAAGGCGAACCCGATCAGCCTGCTGAACGGCGGCATGCACGTGTCGCGGGTTTGGGGGTTGCGCCACCTCGCGTCGGCGCTGGCGACCTACGTGGCGGAGGAGACGCCGGTGGCGGAGGCGGAGGACCACCACACGGACAAGTGGTGGTGCGACCAGGCGTTGTTTGGCCAGATCTACGTGCGTGCCCGCATGTACGAGGTGGAGCACCAGCTGCTGGACGGACTGCTGCCGTCCCAGCGGGCGAACCCTGTCGTGACGGATCGCCGCTTCGGCCCGCCGGGCCTTGTCGGGGTGGACCGCCGCTCCGAGATGGTGGTGCTGGCGCCAACGATTGAGCGCAACCCGTCGCTCTTCCACGACGGCGGCTACCTTGCGCGAGAGTTCCCCGATTCGGAGAGCGTCTTTGTGCGCAACAAAACAGCCTTCTTGATCGGCCACAACTGGCCGACAACGGAGAACTTGAAGGACCTCCAGGTGACGCGCCGCGGTGGGCTCGTGACGCCGCCGCTGCTGTGGCGGTCGGCGACACCAGAGGACCGCGGACGCGGGCTGGTGAACGCGCGAGAACTGGACGCGGACACCGTGCACGTGCCGTTCATCCACTACGCCGCGCCGACCAAAGTGCCGCGCTTTTCTGCGCACCGGAACTACTACGCGTGGCTGGTGGCAGCCCGTCACGACCGCCGCGCGCGCGACGCTGCGGCGACGATTTTGTCGAGAGAGCTCGTGGAGCTGTGGTTCAAGGGCCACCGCATCTACGTGGAGTATCTGCAGATGTGCGAAGATCCAATTTTGCTGGCTGAGGCGGAGTCGCAAGCAGCTGAAACGAGAAATACATAAGGCGGCGCCTTTGTGGTTGCTTGCCTGTTGCTGTTGCTGCTGCGGGACGCGCGGTGTGATTGTGGTGCGTGATTCTGGTTCCGTTTGCCATGTTCTTCTTCCTATTACAATAAAAATTTTTCTTTTTTTTGGATCGAAAGACGCGTTTCTTCGTCTTTTCATGGGGTGATAAGGTTTTTCTGGTGCAGTTGAAACCCGTTTTCTTCTTTTTCTTTTCCTCCTTGTCTTGTATTCTTCACAAACTTTTCGTGGATGACATAGTGGCTTTTGTGCTGCCATCTGAGTCACCATGCGCGCGCTATGGGAGTTGCGAACACACACACCATTCGGCTTTTGTAAGCTCTCTTTTCTTGCTCTTTATTTTTGTTTTATTTCCTGCTGCACCACACCTCGACGTACGCAGCTGTTGTCTTGATTTTTGTTTCAGGAGCAGTTCACTCTCCGCTTTCCTTTCTGTTTTTTATCTCCAGAAGCACCCGTCAGACTGTTAATATTTTCTTGCCACTTTTTTATGCTTTTTATTTTTCTCTTCCTTTCTCGCAGCTTCATTTGATTCTATCATCACACACACAAAAAGAAAAAAGTATCTGTTCTTCTACTCTCCCCTAATCGCGAAGTGAGAAGAACTGCTTCTCTCCACGCACTTGCCGGCAAAGCCATATGTTTGTGTGGCAATAAAGAAGAAACTGACGGCAGTTGAAAAACAGAAAAACAATGAAATGACAAAGAGCACGTCACTCCGCTCGCAACACACGCTGCTTCCTCCCTTCGTAACGGTCCCTCTTACTTCCCTTTTTCTTCTTTTCTGCTACCTTTTTCAACGTCTGTGCTTGCTTCTACGTGCTCGCACTTGCCACAAAAAAAAAAAAAACCTAGAAAATCCAAAAATTTTACGTTACTATTTCCACACGCGCGCTCGTGCACCTACCACTATGGACGAGGAGACGCAGCCGAGCTCGCCGGTGGCGGTGAACGACGGCGCCGACGACGTGGTGGAGACGGACGTGGCCGACACCGACTCGCAGACGAGCCACCTGGTCGAGGGCGATATTTTCCCGGCGGAGGCGCCGCCGGTGGTGGAGAGCGAAGGCAGCGTCAACGACGCCGACGAGATCAACGTGGAGGAGATCGCGGCGGAGGCGGAGGCGGCGGTGGCGGCAGCGGCGTCCGCGTCCTCCACGCCGCCCAAGCCGGTCGTCCCGCCATCTCGCAAGCGCGTCCGCTGGGTCGACGGCGTACGCGACAGCGCCGCGCCGCACGGGCTGGTGAAGCACGTCACGAGCTTCTACATGCCGCACAGCTCTCGCGGCTCGCGGGTGGACGCGGCGGAGGCGTCGAGCCCCACGCGGCCGTCGCACGCGGCGGCGGTAAACCCGACACCGGCGGTGTTTCGCGAGAAGGTCAACGCGGATGGCAGCACGTACAAGTTCTGCAAGGCGCAGCGGCCGGCGTTACGATTTGCGCAGTGGAAACGCGAGCAGCACGAGTACGGCCTCACGCCGTTCGATCGGCAGCCGCTCGCCGGCAACGTTGGCCCGAGTGCGACGGCGCCGCCGGCCAGTGACGACGCCGTGCCGCAGACGCTGTTTGGTCTGCTGTACCAGCGCAGCTTCGTGACGCGCGCGCCGGAAGGCCACGTGCAGACCAGCGCGGCGACGCACCACAGCGGGCACGCGGAAAGCTACCAGCTCCCGTTCATCCGCGTCGACGCGGTAGTCGATGCCCCGTACGACATACAGATTGGTCCGCACCCGAAGCAGACGCCAGCGGAGATGAAACGGTGACTCCGTTGCGCAGGTTGACTTCCATTTTTGTTGGTTTTTTCTCCATTTCCCCAATAGACTGATAGAATTTTGCGAATGAAAAACAGAAAAAAAAGGGGGCGGGGTGCGTGCGCGTGGGGCGAATGTGCTGGGCCTGGCCGAGGCACCCCGCGCCCCCCACGCCCACGAAAAAGAGCGCGACCTGATCAAAACAACAGAACGCGAAGAGCGCACAGAAAAAAAAAAACCTTTTCCTTTTCCACTCTATCCTCTTCCTCCCCCTCCTTTCCCCTCCTGTCCTCCCGCCCCAACGAATCATAAAAGCTCCTCTTTCCCCAGACAACACCTGTCCTCCCTCCCCGAACCACCTGAGAGGAAGAATTAGTCCTCCGCTCGAATAAATTAACGGCGGTGCGGCAAAAAAGCGCACTCCGTGGGGATCGAACCCACGACCACACGGTTAAGAGCCGTGCGCTCTACCGACTGAGCTAGGAATGCTACGTCACTTTCGTCACACAAAAACCCATCTGTACTCATAGTATCGGTTTGACAAACCCCCCCCCCCCCCGCGCCACTCACTCTTTGTATTCCACTAAGCTTTTTTACGCAATTACTCTTTTTTCAGACAAGCGCAGATTTACGTGTGTATCGATTATCGAAAGCCGAAATACGAACATTGTTGAGCAACGAGGATTATAAAGTATAAATTGAAAAGTCATTCATTAGCGCAGATGTTGAGAAATTTTCGGTTACAGTTTCGCACATGGCATCTGCTATTAATAGTGCGTTCCTTTTTAAATTATCTTATTCGACAAGAAAAAAAAACGTAAAAACCACTCTGTTTAGGTAAAGTTTGTTTAAACAGATAAAAACTACTATTGTTTCACGATATTAAGATGATCGCAACTTCTTCTTAATTTTGCTAAACATTGCTTAACTACTGACTCCATCTTCCTCCTCTCCGCTTCCCTTTTTTTGTTGTTATTTTAATACAGCGTACTCGCGCCATATTAAACTTCTTCTCAAAAACCACTTTTTAGTTCTTTATTTCAATTTTTAGCAATTTTCCGCTTCACGCTATTGCACCTCCACCCTATTCTTATCTGCATCTTCTCTCGTCATGTCGAAATTCGCCATTGCACAGCGTCTCCAGGGCCTCCCGACCAGCTCTATCTGGGAGGAAATGACCCCGCTGGCCAACAAGCACAAGGCGGTCAATCTCGGCCAGGGCTTCCCGAGCTTTGCCCCGCCCCAGTTTCTCCTCGACGAACTCCAGAAGGTCTTGGAAAACAGTGCGCAGACCCCGCTCGCCCATCAGTACTGTCCCGTTCGCGGTAACGCAGAACTCATTGCTCAGCTTAGCAAGACGTACTCGAAGCACTTTTCCCGCGACGTCGAGCTGGCCAACCTCGCCGTCACCGACGGTGTCACGCAAGCCCTCAGCGCCACCTTCCAAGCATTTCTCAACCACGGCGACGAGGTCGTCCTCATCGAGCCCTTCTACGACGCCTACTACCAGGACATTTACGTTACGGGTGGTATCGTCAAGTACGCCTCGCTGCAGCCGTCCTCCGAATCTGCCGACCACTGGAAGCTCACCCGTGAGGCGCTCCGCGCCGTCGTCAGCGACAAAACAAAATTTATTCTGCTCAACACCCCGCAGAACGTCCCAGGCAAGGTCTGGGAGGAAGACGAGCTGCAGATTGTCGCCGATGTCGCCAAGGAGTTCGACGTCGTGGTAATTGCCGACGAAGTCTACATGTATCTCACCTACGGCAAGCCGCACCTTTCCATCGCCAACCTGCCCGGCATGTGGGAGCGCACCATTACGCTTTGCAGCGCCGGCAAGACGTTCTCCTGCACTGGCTGGAAAATTGGTTGGGCTGTCGGGCACAGCAAGTTGATTGCGCCGATCGCGCAGATTGTGTCCTACCAGACCTTCTGCTGCTCCACCCCATTCCAAATTGCACTGGCGCGCGCAATGGCCAAGGCTGAGGAAAACGGCTTCTACGACGAGTTTCGTGAGGAGTACGCCGCTCGCGTGGACGAGGTGTGCGCGATGCTTTCCGCTAGCGGCCTCACTCCCGTCAGGCCGAAGGGCGGCTTTTTTGTTCTTGCAGACATCTCCAAGATCGACCCGAAGCACTACTACGATCCGGAAAACAAGTCGCAGGCAAAGGACTGGCAATTCAGCCTGTGGTTGACAAAGACAATCGGCGTCTGCTGTATCCCAGTGACGGCATTCTGCAAGGACGACAGTAAGCCCCTCTACGAAAACTACGTCCGCTTTGCGTGCTGCAAGCCTGAAAGCGAGATTCGTGCCGCCGCGGAGCGTCTTCAGAAGCTTCACGAGTACACGGTTTGATGTCTCTTTTCTCTCTGTTTCCCTGCTGTGTGAGCTATTTGTGGAGCAGGTGAGAACAGTTGGACTGTGACGCGAAAATGACACACAGTGCAAATTTTTGCTCTCTTTACCCTTTTCGCCTGTTCCCCTTTGTTATTTTCGCCGCTGTGGGTTTCCTCGCAAGCTTTTTTTTTTCTTTGTTCTTCTTCTTTCCCTTCACCTAAGTGTCACCTCATTAAATTATCTTTGTGTTGTACTCTTTCTTTTTCGTGTTTGTGTGCTTACCTGCCTGATGAAGCTTTTTGGTTGGCTTCTTGTTTGGACTCTTAGTGTTTCTTGGGTGCAACAATTTTTTTTTTGATGAAGTGCGTCTTTTTCTCTACTACTGTTTCCTAATTTGGCGCAGATTCTATTTCTTTAACGACAAAGTTATTAGTTTTTCCTTCGTAAGTGTTGAAAAGAGCACTCAGAAATGAGAATTTGGTGCTAGTTTATTCTTCCCTTCTTTTTTTACTTAAACATTCACTTCTAACTTTTCTCGTTTCCTTTAGCGTTTCTTTTCCTCATTTGTCTTAGTTTGTTTTTGATGCTCTCCTATTCAAATTCACGCGCACTTCCATTATTTTTTTTTTACATTTTTTCCTCTTACTAGCCAAAGGAAGTCTACTTAAAAGTGCCACCAACTCTCTCGCGTAAGTAAGTGCAGTTGTGTCGGTCATCCTTTCCAATAATCATACAGCAGACACTGCAACTCTTAAAAGAAATGCAAAAGTATTTAAAAAAAAAAAACAGAAATGTGAAGAAGTGTGCCTCTTCTATATTTCTCAAAGAATTGCCTGAGATTCTTTCTTTTTCTGTGTGAGAAGCTCTTCGCGCCATTTCCCTCGATTCTGCTCAACCAGAGACAAGCGGATTATTTTTTTTCGCACAGAGCAGCCAATCCCGTTTTCGATTCAGCCTCTTTTGAGCTACTTCTTCTATGATCAAGTGCGCTGCAACAACATTGGTTTCCTTTTTCTCAGCTCATTTTATGATATCGGACTTCTCTGCTACGCTTCCCCTGCTTTTTTCTCCTTCCTTCATTCTTTTTTTTTACCTATCCGACGTGATTGCATCAGGCCACACTCATAAGCGCCAATGAAGAGCGATGAACTAAAAATTCGGGACCGATACGCCGAGTTTGCCGAAAGGCGTGCCGCTGCTCAAGCCCGCTATGGACGGTCCGACCAAACGTCGCAGACAAAGCAGCCCCTCGTGATCGCGCCTCTATGGAGTATTTTGCCTTCCGACTTCGAAGACAGCGCTGTTACGCTTTCACACAAAATAGAGAAGCTTAGCGAGGCTCATCGCGTCTTTCTCACACCGAAGTTTCGCAGTGACGACGAGGAGAAACGTCTGCGTGATCAGATCGATGAGCAGACCACCGAGATTAAGGAAGTTCTCAAAAAACTAGAGCACATTCTCGTCATGGGAACGCAGCCAAAGCCTACCTACACTGAGGAAGAGTTGAGAATTGTACGCAACATCCAAGTCCAGTTGTCAACTCGATTCAAGCAGCTGGCAATGAAGTTCAAGACCGTTCAGGAATTTTTTGGGACGCAGCTGCGGCGCCGAGAGCAGAAGTCGAGCAAATTCATGAAGATCGGAAGTGACACAGCGTACGAAACCGTCAAGCAGGAGGAGCGGACAGCCCACTTTCTGGAAATGGGCTTCACTGAGCAAGACGTGCAGTCTCTGCTGGTGGAGGAAATGCGCCAGGAGCAAACCAGCAAGGAAGTTAAGGAGATCCTGGACAGCATACAAGAGATTCACAGCATGTTCGAGGACGTGCACACGATGGTCGTCGACCAAGGGACCATGCTAGACCGGATCGACTACAACGTTGATAAGGCTCTAATCAGCGCCTCGAAAGCGCAGATTGAGCTCGAGAAAGCCCGAGAGCACCAGGACAGCTGTACAGTCATGTAAAAGAGGTAAGCGTTTTTTTTTTTCTTGCTTTTATCTTGGTTAATTGCTTTTGCTTGCTTGTGGATGCCTATAAGGTTGTCGGTTGCAATTAATGAAACTAAACAACAAAGAGGGTCTCGTGGATCATTAGTCTGTTACGGTGTGCGCCGAGTCTCAATACTGAGCAATGCTCCACGCTTTTTGTTACTGAGTTACATTGCTCTATAACCTTTTTTTTTTCTTGCTAGCGTTCCTTCCATAATCTGCCCCTCTTTTTTTCTCTTTCCTTTCTCTCCCACTTTTAAAAATGACTTTTTCACTCTCCACATCAGAACCTTACCAGTCGTGAATTGCTAATTTGAAGAACAAGAAGAAAAATGCGTCCGCTCGACGACGAGGAGACCAAAAAGCTTTTTGACAAGCTGGCGCAGTACATCGGCGCCAACACCACGCATCTCCTCGAGCGCAAGGGCGAGGAGGAGCACGTGTTTCGCCTCCACAAGAACCGCATCTGGTACATGCCGTTGCGCCTTGCGAAGCTGGCCAGTTGCGTTTCCAAGAACAACCTCATGGGCATCGGCGTGCTCTTTGCGAAGGTCACGCACAACGGCAATGTCCGTATTCAGGTCACGGCTCTGGAGTACATCGCCCAGTACTCCCTTTTCAAGATTTGGGTGAAGCCGAACCAGGAGCAGAAGTTCCTGTACGGCGGTAATGTTAGCCGTGCCGGCCTCGGCCGCATCACGGAGGCGACGCCCAAGTATCAGAAGGTCGCGGTCTTTTCTATGGGAGACATTCCGCTAGGTTTTGGCGTTGCCGCACAGAGTACGCTAGAGTGCCGCAAGTGTGAGATGAACTCACAGGTGCTTTTCCACGAAGCCGATGTCGGCGAGTACCTCCGCGATGAGGCGCGCATGACGTAAGGCAAAGGAAGGCAACAGTTGTAACAAGCAGTCCTTCTCTCGGGTATGAGTTGGCTTCTGTCGAAAAGTTTTTTTCCCCCCTTTTCTCGGTGATTTTAATGGCGCGTAGAAGGTGGTGAAAAAGGCGAAGCAGCTCACAGTTTTTTTTCCGTGCAGC
This sequence comes from Crithidia thermophila, assembly GCA_030849055.1. Classification (NCBI taxonomy): domain Eukaryota; phylum Euglenozoa; class Kinetoplastea; order Trypanosomatida; family Trypanosomatidae; genus Crithidia; species Crithidia thermophila. The sequence continues at coordinate 10,002 of JASAOP010002686.1, forward strand.
GCAGGCTATCGTAGTCTCTTTCACCGACTTGTTTTGTTAATTGCCTCTGGCAGGAAGTAAGGCATCGTTTAATATCTTTTCTCTTAATTCTCGATTCTGTTACGATAACCTTTTAAATTTAAACGTGTTCATTAATAATTGTTGTGGCAATCAAACCACATTCGGAGTGCTTGTGGCGGTGTTAGCAGTATTTACTGCCGATGGAAGCAACCAGCAGAATTGTGTCATTTTTAAAACGAGTGATGGAGCGTGAGTGCTGCAAGCTCCCTTCGTGTTAGTGATTTGTGTAGTGGGCGTGTGTTTTCACACAGGTGAAAATTCCTCCCTTTGTTTTTCCTCTTCATTTGCGGTTGTGTCCTCAGCGCACTTTCCCTCCAACACGTGTGACGCATTCAAAGTTACCACTTGGAAACCAAAGTCTCTTAGATCGTTCTTCCTTCTTCTTATCTGTTTCTCGCCTCCCTTCTCTTTCGCTTCTTTGGAGCACCTTCTTTCAGATTTTTATCACTCTTCCTTACAACATACTTGCACTTACCACCAACGTGTCTGTTTCTGCATCCTTGAATTGAGTTGTTTCTCAGGAAGCAATTACATACATATTCCGGAAGAGAAACGAAAAACAAACCTCTTTTTTTCAAATCATATTAACCAAAGATGTCTGCCCCTTCTACCGCCGTGGAAAAGTCGCTCTCGCGGCTGCGTGGTCAGATGATCCGGACGGCGCGCGGTTTCCGCGACTACAACTTCCGCCAGTACTTTGTGCAGCACGTCAAGGACGACTTTGCTGCGGTTGCGAAGCTGACGCCGGAGGAGCAGAAGAAGTTTCTCGCCACGGAAGGTCGCGCGAAGCTTCGGCAAATGCAGCGTATGGTTGTAGTGAACCAAATGTACGCCAAGCGGCCGGTATACTTTGACACGACGGCGCAGCACCACAAGCACCACCACAACGGCAGCGAGGATGCTCCGGAGAAGCGCACGATTGAGTGAGAAGGAAACTAAAAGAAATGCACGCTGCTGCTGTCTGAAGTGTCAGAATGACGACTGCGAGCCTGTCCACGTGTCTCGACGCGGAATACTACGTCTAGCGCTCGCGCAATGGGTTAGGGTGAGGCCAAGACACGCTAAAAAAGCGATGCGAAAGCTGAGATCACATGTTTAGCGTCCCGCTTCGACTCTTTGCGCATGTGTTCGTTCGATTCCTGTCTTGGAGTTTTTGACTCCCACGACTGCGCTCTCCGACTTATTGGTATCAATAAGCGACCAAGCACAGCAGAAGGCGATTGTGCTGCTCCTGCTCTCTTCCAGACAAATTGCGCTGAGTTTTGGATGAGCGCGTCTGCAGTCGCTTTCTCAGGTTTTTGACAAGTTCTCTTTTTTTTTTCTATATTATTTTTTGTAGGTCGTCCCAATCACAGCTACTATACGTCTGTTGTGAGCTGCGTTGTTGTTTTTCGTTTCCCTTCTCTTCGCCCCTTCGGAAGGGTGTACTTGACACGTCCGTAACATGTGCCAGCGTCCAATCGGCGTTGTACTCTACGCGAAGGTGTTGTGTGGGTACTTCACATTACTCTATTTCAGTTTACTATTCTTATTCTGAGAGCTTCCTGACGCCTAAGAAGCTAATTATCCAGTGCTGTTCCCTTGAAAAAAAAAAAAAGGCCGCGTCACCGTTTTGCGATGGCTCTTGTCCATCAAGGTCAATATCGATGATGAACAGAATTTGCTGACGCCACCGCTTACTTTGCTGAAGTTTCAGAAAGCCGATTCTGTAGTGAAGTTCAAAGTGCAACGTTACATGCGGTGCACTTTCTCTTTTTTTCTTTTTTGCATTGCCTTTTGGTGCGTGGTCGCACCGCTTCGCAAACCTGCGACCACGTGTGACGTGATCTGTGTCGATCAGCTGATCTGGATCGCTGTCTCCTCAGCTCCAATGGCACCCTTAAAAGTCGCAAGTACGCAAACACTTTTACAACTTTCCGCTCTCCCTTTCTCTGCATCATCTGCCTGTTTTTTTTTTTTTTTTTGGTCTGCCCATTTTTTTTATTTTTTTATCTCATACATCTCTTCGTGGCTAAAAGAACGAGTGAGAAGATTTATTCTTCCTACATTTTTCTGCACGACAACGGTTGAGTTCCGTGCAAAACGAGCGGGTTCTTTTCCAATTCTGTAGTTTATCTTTCAGCGCCCGTCGTTGCCTAGTGCAACAGTAGGTAATATAAAAAGGGGGTGCGTTTGCCTCACGCGGGTTTACAAAAAATCAAATAATACACTTGTCAATCTCCCAACGGAACTTTGGTAAACAAAAAAAAATTCCTCTTTATTTGCTTTTATTTTCTTTTCCGGTGGCGCTGGTGCATCTCACCCACATACTCACACGGGCCGCATAATTCGCTGAATAAATATATGTGAGAAAACACTTGTTTTCCTTCCTCTTCTTTTTTTTTTTCAAGTCTCTCTCGCTTTCACAGACAGCGTTTACAAGTTTGCGCGTCGGTTGATCTTTTCTCTTTTTTTTTTCTCTTCACCTTCCTTACTTCATAATAATCTGCTACGGTGTTGCGCAACATGTACACAGTAAAGGACGCCAGCGTGGCGTTCTCCTTAATGGAGCAGCGGCTGCAGCCCACCAACACACTCCTCCTTCTTGACGAGTATTTCACGGTGTGCAAGCTCTACGGCGACAGCAGCGTGGCGCGCGAAACGCATCAGCGCTACGTCACCCAAGTAGAAAACATGCGAAACATGCTCTCCTCGCAGACGTTGCGCAACAGCGAGCGGGAGGCACTCCAAAATGTGAGCGCGCGAGCAACGGCGACTTCGGTGGGCAGGTCCAGTGCTCCCAACGCCGGGCTCGGTGACGCCGTCAGTGGGGGCGGCGTTGGCTCGCCCTCCGCCTATTTTGCAGGTTCGACAGGAGGCCAGGTCCCTCCAGCTGCTACTGCTGCGGCGGCGACGGCGGGCCGGGCGGCCACCATCTCGTCACCTAAGCTGTCGAGCTCTGCCGACGCGGGCGTAAATGGAGAGCAAGCTGAGCTGGCGCTGCCCGGCTCTCCCGTGCGGTCGCCTCCCTTCTCCGCCGCCGCCGCGGCCAACACTGAAGACGAGAACAACTCGTCTACGTCTGCCTCACCACGCAACTCCTTCAGCCCCGTGGCATCGCCGCATGGAAGCAAGTCCTCGCCCCTGGCAGCGGCCGATGGCCTCTACAACGCAGCGAGCACACGACGCGGAGTGTCGTCCGCACACGCCCTCAGTGGAGGCCGCACGGGGGCAGCAGAGGAGGAAAGGGGAGCTGGAGCGACAAGAACTCAGCGTCAAAGCACGCTGGTCAATGCCACGACGGAGACGAATGTGCGCAACGCGGCGTCGTACGCCATTCTGCGACGGGAGTGGGGCCACGAGAACTACGAGGAGCAGTTTCACAAGCCGTGGAACGCCTTTCTGCGTGATCTGTCCGGTGTCATGACCGAGGTGGTTACGGCGTGGGTGTCCGACTTGGACGAGTGTACGCCCTACTCGCAGCACCTCGTCCGCCGCAGCAGCACCTGCTGCTACGACGCGGCGCACGGCATGTGTTTGCTGCGGTGGAACACGATGCGGGAGGTCCGCGCCTACGTCGACGCCCTCCACGCCGTCGTCAACGCCCCGCTTTCCGCCTTCTTCGTACCGCTGACGCTCGGCATGCAGGTGCTCGGCGTGCCGGTGCTGTGCATGTCGCTGGCCCCTGTCACGGGGCCCTGGCAGGGCTGGGACTCCGTCGCCGTTGTGTGGCATTCCTTTTGCGGGCTGTGCGCCAACCTGCGCCTGATGCGCCCGCTCGATCGCGCGGAGGGCGGCCGCAGTGAGGCGGGCAGCGGCACCCTGCTGGGCGGCCTCGCCGGCTCCTCGTCGATGGAGGCCGCGGGCACGTCATCGTCGCCGCACGCGGCCATGGGCGTCGGTGGGCTCGGCAACGCCCTCGACGGCTCCGTCGCGTGGTCGCTGCTGCGGCAGCTCGAGCCCGCCACGGCAGGCAACGAGTACTACAGTGGCGGCGGTGGCGGCAGCGGCGGTGGTGGGTTTGGTGCGGCTCCGATGTCCAGCTTCGACACCAACGCGCACCACTACGTCGCCGGTGCCTCCTCCGCGTGGGAGCAGCGCCGGCACTCCGTCTTCTACGGCGAGCCGACGTCGCTGGCCAACTCCACCTCGGGCCGGGTGGACCGCGTGAGCCGGCAGGTGCTGGCGGCCGCCGCGGCGGGGCGAGGCGGCCCTTTTGCCCGCAGCGGTGGTCTGCAGCTCACGCCGGCCATCGGGGCAGACGCGCGGTGGTACTTCATCGACGCCCGCGCCATCTGCCTCTACCAGTGGTACGCCCGCTCGTCGTGGATGGCGGCGCGCGTGCCACGGCGCGAGATGTTCCAGAGCGAGAGCGGCTGCGTGCAGCGGAGCGTCGGGCCGAACAAGCTCATCTTGCAGTCGAAGCTGCGCATCATGGTGGGGCAGCTCCTCAACGGCCTCCTCCGCTTCAGCAGCACCAGCACCAGCGGTGGTGGGCCCGCGACGATTCTCCTTAACGGGACGAGCAGCAGCGCGGCCGGTGGGCCGATGCAGCGGGGTGGCGCGCGCGGCAAGCCGCCGGTGCTGCTCTCCACCCTCTGCCACAGCCACGGTGTCCGCTACGGCACGTACGTGTACGCCATCATCGACCTGCTGCGCACCGAAGAGACGTCGCTGGATGAGGCGGTGCAGACGGCGTACCGCCTCGGCTCCTCCGCCCCCAACAAGGTGGAGCTCCTCAAGCAGTGCCGGCGCTGCATTCAGGCCGTCGTGGGGGAACTGCTGGCCCGCGCCATCAAGCACCTCATCTACCAGGAGTGGCACGTCGTGATGCGGCAGAGCCCAGACTGGCTGCACCGCTTCCACAGCCTCTCCGCCGCGGTGGCGGAGGCCGAGGCAGTCGCAGAGGAGGCAGCGGCAGAGGCGGTCGGGGCAGCGGCGGGGGAGGCCGTTACGACGGCTACCGTCGCCCCGACCGCGGCGAGAAAAGACAGCCCACCCGCGCCAACTCCAAAGAGCGCGGCGCACAAGTCGGCCACGTCGACGGAAACCGGGGAGTCCACCATCATTGGGCTCGCATCGACCGTGGTGGAGGCAGCCTCGAAGGCGGACGACGGCGCGGCAACACCCTCGCACAGTGATCCAACGGCGCCAGTGGAGCAAGCAACGGCACCCAGCGCCGACGGGAGGGGGACGCCACGGCAGCAGGACGGAATCACGACGGACGACGAAGAGAAAGAGACCGCGTCTGCATCTGCTGAAGCTACTGACGCGCATGTCGAGGACAACGGTGCAGGCGCTGACGCTGCTGCTGATGACGAGGAGGAGGAGCAGGAGGACGAGCTGGGCAACGTGCCCGCAGCTGTGCGGCAGCGGCGTCTACGCGCCTTCATCGCGGAGACGCGGGAGTCACTCGGAGCCCCGCTCATCGAGGCCGTGCGCCGCGTCTTGAACGGCGTCTTCTCCGTCAACATGAGCGGCAGCGGCGGCGGGGGCGCCTCGAGCACCTACACCAACAGCCCCTCCGTCGACAACACCCTGTCAGGACACGGCGACACCTTCAGCACCGCCGGCACCTCGCTCGAGCAGGACAACAGCAGCCCGACGACCGCCCCGCCGGTCAGCAACGCCAGCGGCACGTTCAGCGCAGCCGGCGTGTCCATCGCGGACTCCTCCAACCGGTACATGACCGACGAGGCCGGCCGCTCCCTCGCGACGAGCAGCGCGCAGGCCCTCGGCGGCTACCCGGTCTTCAACCAGCAGCTCAGCGCCGTCGCCTTCCGCAGCACCATGTTTGAGGAGCTGCTGCTCGCCGTGAATGAGCAGTACGTCGTGCAGCCCTACAGCGGGAATGAGAAGATGAGCGAGTGGCAGCTGCTGCACAAGCGGGCGCCTGTTGTGGCGCGGCGCAGCCAATTTGCGCGCTCCAACTCCAGCGTCATCGGTGGCGCGCTCAGCACGAGCAGCGCCGGCAGCGCAGGCGGCAACGGCACCGGTGTTGTTGGTGGCGGCGTCGGAGGTGCTGTCAACGGAGGCGGTAATGGCGCTAGTGGCAACAGCGTCAGTGGTTCTGGTGGTGGCGGCACCGGAAGCGGTGCATCGGGCAGTGGCGGAACAGTCGGAACGGGCCTCGGAGGAGCAGGCGGAGGAGGCGGAGGCGGGGTTGTCAGCAGCGGGAGTGCAAGTGTTGGTGGTGGCGGTGCTGGCGGTGTGGGCAGCGGCAGCGGACCCACCGGCACCAACAACAACGCCAACAGCAGCAGCGTCGGGGACTCGTGGTCGGGCCGCGGCAACAACGGTCGCGCTGCCGGTCTCAGCGGCCGGTCGGCCTCGGCGCCGCCCTCGACGGCGTCCACGCGTGGCCGCCCCGCGTCCCGTCTGCGCGGCGCTATCCCGGTGTACTACCCGGCCGCGGACGAGGAGAGCATCCAGGTCGACCCCAAGGAGCTCTTCCCCGGCTGGTCGCTCCAGTGTCTGGAGGAGATGATCGGTGTCCCGCTCGTGCTGCGCCAGAACCGCGTCGACGTTGACAGCAGCTTCACCGGGGCCGCCATCCTTGAGTCTCTGTCCCCGTCCCTTGTCTCCGCGGCGCAGGCATCGCCCTACGCATCGTCCTACGTCGAAGGCCGCCTTGCACGCAAGAACGGTATGACGGCTGCAGGGGCGACTCGGCCCCCGCTCACCTCCGGCTGCCCTCTCCGCTCCGCTGTGTGGGGCACCACGCTGGAGCTCCCCCTCTGCCTGCACAGCGGCAGCGTCGAGGGCGCGCTCGAGTACGCGCAGCACCAGCGCGAGATCGGCATGGCCATCGTCTCCTCCGGGCTGAGCGCGCCGTTCATTGGGCAGGGCCGCAACGGCGCCTCCTCGACCTTCTGGCGAGAGCGCAACCCGCACCTCGTGTACATGGGCAAGCTGATCCAGCTGCACGCCGCGGATGTGCGCATTGCGTGCCGCGGGTGGCCCATCATGGAAGACTTCGACTTCATCAAGCACTCGGAGCAGCAGATCAGTGAGTCCATGTTGAGCGGCACCGTTGGCCGGACGTCGTGGCCGCGCCGGCGCAGCATGGAGGCCCCGCTGGCGCACCGGCAGAACATGGCGCGGATGTCCAGCACCGCGGCGGCGTCGGTCATGGCCTTCTACGGCTCCCTCGGCAGCGGCAAAGCAGATACCTACGGCGGGGTGCCGAGCGTGGTGGGCGGGGAGTGGGGCGCGCTGGCCGTGAACACGGAAGAGGCCCGCACCGCCATGTGCTTCAACGCCTCCATGCACGCCCGCCTGAGCAAGCTGAACGCGTTGGTCGATCTGCACGAGGCGATGTCCTCCATGTGGCACCTGACGGAGTGCATGGAGAGCATGAGCAGCAGCCACGTCGTGTCCGGCTACTTGCTGCGGCAGAAGATCGAAGTCATCGCCACCATCGCCGCGCAGTTCACCGCCACGGGCGTCACGACGGCGCTCGAGGCCGCCGTCGCCGACCTTGACGTGCTGACGGGCGGCATCTTCAACTTCAGCTCGCTGGACGACAGCGGCGAGCGGGGCGGCCGCGCGCTCTTCCGCTCCACCCGCGACGACGCCTTCATCGTCAACGGCTTCGGCCGCCGAGTCGCGCGTGGCCCGGGCAGCCGCTCAGCCTCGCGCTCCGCCACCGGCAGCGGTGACCGCCGCGCGCGCGCCGCGATGGCGGTCTTTCGCGGGTCGACCACCACCGCGAGCGGCGGCGTGGCGGATGTGGCGAGTGTGATGCCCGGCACACCGGACGGCTCGCAGGCCCCGACGCTGGAGCCGGCGCAGCGCCTCCACAGCAACGACAACAACAGCGTCGTCACCGGGACCGACGGCTCGCCGATGGTGCCGCAGCTCTCCGTCGATCGCCTGCGCAGTGTGCCGCCGCCGCCGCCCATCACGCAGCGGCAAGTCGCCGTCGTGGCCGCCGCAGCACGTCGCGCCGGTGCTGCGTCGCGCGAGGTGCCCAACCCCCTCTCCCTCAACACGCCCCTGCTGGACACGACACGACCTAGTGCGGCAGCAAATAACAACAACAGCAACACCAGCGCTGTTGCTGCACCGCTCGTCGGGTCCATCGGCGCCTTCAAGAGTTTCATTCTGCGCTCCGTGCAGTGCGTGGACCTCTACGTCACGCTGCTGGAGCTGCTGACGCGGCACATGCTGCTGCCCGACGCCCACCGCACCCCGAAGGAGAGCCTGTCGCGCGCGGTCATGTTCTGCTCGCTGCGGCGCGAGCTCATCGTGATGACGCACGGCGAGAACAGCGTGGAGGCGGCGATGGCGGCCAGCGATGTCGGGCTTTTACTGCTGCAGAGTCCGAAGACGTGGCCGCAGGCGAAGACGGAGTTCTACCGCGCTCGCCGCAGCCTTGCCTACCACCTGCGCGAGCTGACGGACGATGGCGTGCCGCCACGCGCCGCTTCGGAGCGGCAGCTCGCGACCAGCAGCGCCGCCTTCGACCCCTCCCTCCTCATCACGCAATTCAGCTCCTCCACCTTTGCCCAGGAGGGCCGTATCTCGATGTCGATGCACGAGTCTGACCGCCTGCACGACACCCCCACTGTCCTTCACGGACTGCAGCGGTCAGCCCCGGCGAGCACAGCGACCACCGCCGCCCACACGGATTCGCACGGGCGTCGCGGTGCGTCGTCGCCGCTGCTGGAGGAGGCGATGACGTCATCGCCGCATTACCCGCACAGCAAGTCCAACGGGCGCCACGCCTGGACCTACGTGAGCCGCGAGGCGTGGTCGACGGCACCGGACCGTCTCAAGCAGGCCCTCTGTAGCGTCTTGAACAACATCGCCTACCTCTTCTGCCGGCAAGCGCAGCGACAGTACCTGCTAAACCAGCAGTCCATGACCGCCTTTGTGCGCACGGCTCGGCGGCAGAACACTTTGCACCGGCCCTCCACCGGCATGCAGCTGTACGAGCGGCGGATGCGGCGGGCGGCGAAGGTGGACCACTTCCTGAGCGAGGCTGCGGCGACGCTGCAGGGTGTGCTGCACCACGCGTGCGACATCCCTGCCTACGACTACGCCGTGGCGCTGAACAACCAGGCGTCCGTGCTGCTGCACCGCTACCAGTACTCCGCGGCGCGCCGGCTCCTGCTGCAGAGCCTGCGCATCACCCTGCAGCTGCAGTCACTGTCGGTCGCCCCGATCACGCTGCCCGCTTCTCTGGCGACCCCCATCGGCACCAGCGAGCCGGGGTCTGTGCTGTGGCTGCTGGAACCCGCGCAGCTCTTCGCGTCCGCCGGCATCTCCGTGAACGCTGACAACGACGACGGTGACGACGACCAGCGAGCCGGCAAGGAGGCCGCCGCGGCCACGACGATGGAGGGCAGCCGAAGCGGCGGTGGTGGCAGTGGCAGCCCAGGGGATGTGCTGGACCTCAGTGCCACACCGCACTCGCCGGACGCTCCGGCCTCGCCGACGCGGAGTCGCCCGCGCGTGGCGCCCGCCATCACCCACGTCACCAGTCACTCGTCTCCCCCGTTTGCTGATGCTAGTCCGCTGAACACGGGCTCCGCAAACATGCGTGCGACCACACGCGGCCAATTTAATGATCGCGCAGCACGGCAGCAACAGCGAGGGCGAAGGCCGCAGGCGCCAAACGCACTGACGGTGATTACCGCCATGCTGACGGACCTCGGCGCCCCGCTCGACGAGGAGAGCCGAAGTTCGACTCTGCGCGGTGGCGACGTGGGCGGCCTGCCGGGGTACTACTACACCACCAGCGCCTTCTCGGCGAGTGACCGGAACTCGATGCGCGGGGTGGCTGCCACCACCACCAGCTCCGCGGCGGCCCTCCCTGCGTCGTCGCCCATCACCGTCTCCTCTGCGGAGCAGCTGCGCAACTGCCAGGTGCACACGCTGCGCATGCTCTACCAGCTCGAGGTGAAGAAGAGCTTCATAGAGCGGCTGCGGGTGCAGCACCTCTTCCAGCGCTACCTGGCCGCGTGGCGTGCGCGGCGGCAGGAGCGGCGGGCAAAGGCGGCGGCGCAGCTCTACCGCTTCGGCGTGGCCGCCATGACGCGCGTTTTCCTGGCCCGCCGCTACCGCTTCAGCGGGTATCACTGGTGGCTGCGGCAGCCCCAGGCCATCCGGCGCCACCTCGACCCGCTGCTGGACCAGCAGGCCCTGACGACACGCCGACAGCTCTGGGATGTCTGGAGCACGCAGGTGGAGACAGCCGCGCGGCTTCTGCAGCGCGTGCTGCGTGCCGCGGCGGTGCGAAAGAACCTCGGGGCCCAGTTCCAGTTTCAGCAGTTCTACTTTCAGCGCTGCCGCCCTGCGGTGGAGGAGGCTGTGTGGGGCAAGATGGATCAGCTCTACACGAGTGTGATGCTGCACCTGCACGTGCAGGAGGGCCTGCGTCGCATGGCGAGCTTCACGGAGGCCGTGCGATCAGGCACCATGTGGATAGCGCGGCTGATGGAGCCGCTGCTGGTGCAGCAGGAGGTCCGTCGCATCGACGTCGCCCTGCACGAGCTGCAGAAACGCGAAGCCCTCGAGCGCGACTTTTACAAGGTCTTGGCGCGGCAGCGGCTGAATCAGCTGCAGGTGGCGCAGATGAAGGAGTCGGTGCTGCTGGTGATTCGCAGCCCGCGTCCGTCGCTCCAGTCTGGCACGCACGCAGAGGCGGCGGCACAGGCACACCAGCAGCAGTTACAACAACAACAGCAGCAGCAGCAGCAGCCGCAACGTCCTCGTCAGGAGTCGCTGACGGCGCACTCGATTCCGGTAGTGCCGCCGCTCTCCCTCGCAAAGGCGGTGCAAAAAGCTGAGGCGGAGGCGGCGGCCAATGCCCGGCGCTCGCCTGCCGCCAGCGCCGTCTCCGTGTCCGCGCTGCCGCTAAGTGACGCCCACCCCAGCAGGTACATGGACAGTAAACCCAGCGGCGGGGAGCTGCCGCCGGTGGAGGTGGTGCCGGGGAGCACGGTACAGCTCATGACGTCCCCCCTCTCTGACCCGAACATTCCCCACCTCGGCAGCGACAACGTTGTCGGGGTGACGTACACGCCACCCGCCGTCTTCAACAGCGTGAGCCCCATCGCTGCTGCTGCCGCTGCCGCTGCTGCTGGGCCGGTGACGCGTACCGCCTCACCCCGTCTTGCCGCGCCTACCAGCCCGTTGCACTCCTCTGCGGTGACGCCGCAGGCCTCCACGCCGGTCGGCGAGATGGCGTCCACCACCTCCTTCTCCGGCTTCAGCCGCTCGCGTCGGACGCGGCAGGTCGTGATCCAGGCGGACACGGCCGACCTTGATGCCGAGGCCACAACCGTGTCGCCCCGCACCACGCCGGCAAACGAGGAGCGCTACCGGCAGATGCAGCGGCAGTACCGCGAGGACGAGCGGGCGAAGATGTCGCAGCTCTTCAAGCACCACCACACGGACGGCGGCGGTGGGGACGTTACCGAGGACGAGGCGAGCACGGCGGCTCCCCACCACGCAGGCACTGGCAGCAACAACAGCAGCGGCACCGTCTCTGGCAGGGACGAAAGAGCCGGCAAGCTGACCTCTCCCCTCCTCCTCCTCCGCAGAGATGGCACGGAGGAGAAGGCGGCGCAGGACAATGGTAGTGGTGGTAGCGGCGGGAAGTACAGCCCCGTCACGGTCAACACCGACGAGGCAAACACGAAGTGGCGGCAGGCGATGCAGCGCGTCGCGGAGCCCCGCACGAGCCTCAGCCTGCGGTCCGGCAGCCCCTTTGACCACCACGCCGCTCCGCAGCGCTCGCCCTCGCCGCACCCGCCGGAGAACTCCGTCTCCTCCGTTCACGGACTCGTCGGACCACCGCGAGCTGGCGAGGGAACAGAGGCGGTGGCGTTGCCTGGCAGTGTCGTGGCGGTGCTGCCTGCGCCGTCCAGCCCAGCCCCGTCCTCCCCCGCTGTCTCGTCCGTCGGCGCCTCCTCCGCGTCGTCGCGGGTGGCCGTGGCGGCGGCGGAGGCGCAGCGCAATCAGCTCCTCCACGCCTCCCAGCTGCTGCTGCAGTTCTGGTGGACGAAGCGGGCGGTGCCGACCTTCGTCACGACCTCTGCCGCGCTGCACCGCCTCTACAACGAGCACTGCCTCCAACTGCATGCGATGTGGTGTCGCCGGAAGTGGGCTCGGTGGCAGGTGCGGCTGCTGGTGCTGGCAGAGGCACAGGCGCGGTATGCCGTGTGGCAGGAAGAGTCCGTGGAGACGGCGAGCCTGCTGCTGCTGCAGGTGCACAATGCGCGGTGCTGCCGTGACGTGGAAGCCTACGGGAAGTGGCTGCGCACGACGGCCACGACGGAGGAGCGACGCGGCAGGGCAGCGGTGTTGTTGGCGGCTGCGGCGCTGGAGCGACGAACACCACACGCGCCATCCCCTTCGTAGAACGATGTGTGCGTGTGTCTCGTTTTCCAGTTCTTTTGTTTCTTCGTTTCCTTTTTCCATTGAGTCTTCTCTTTTTCCTTTTTTAATATTTTTTAGTTGCTGCTTTCGCCCTCACACAATATATCTCAACCGCTTTGAACAAAAACAGAAATCTGTTGCTTGCCGTTGTACAGCGCTTAAAACGCGAAAAAGGGATGGGGATTGAGTCCACGCATCAAGTACAAATTTTTCTTCGAGTTTGTCAGCGCTTTACCGTACCGGTTATTGGTGCTCTCGCAGACCCTTATGATTGTCACTCACTTTCTCGTCGATTAAAATGGAACTTGCGGAAACAAGTTTAGTTTAGATGGTACTCGCAGCTAACGAAAATAAAAACTTCTAGATTTCTTACTCCTTCACTTTTGTTTGTTTCCACTCCTACTGTTCTTCCATCTATTTTACAATTAGTACAACTCTTCATAGTCGTTACATTTTTTTTGATTTCACGGCGAAGCATCTTTACAAACTCATTGCAGGTGCCATTGTGGTGAGAAGTTTGGAAAAAAAGAATAGTTTGTCGAAATTTCGTCTGCGTCCATGTCATTCAAATGGAAGCAACGTGGCGGCGACGTCATTGCATGGTGGTGCTTATTGACCCTGCTCGGTGCCCCGGTGCTCCCCGTGACTCGTGCAGCCGCGACTCTCGTCAGTGCCGTCGCCATCGCATTGACGTGGCCGCTTTCGATGACGGCGTGGTGTGCGCGCGTTCGCGTTTCTCTGCAGCGGGAACGTCTTTCTCAGCCGCGGCTGACAAGCGTTGTGAGCTTCTTTGTCGCTGCCCCGTCCGCCCGTCTGCAACCGATGGAGGAGTCGGGTTTAGCCGGAGAGGAACGCAGTCCAAATTCTTTACATGAAAACGCGCAGCGTCGTAATTCTGAAAAGCTGCAGCAAAGCCATTCTGCAGTGAGCGGTGATGCAGACGCGCTGCGCTGCTTCGTTCTTGCTGCCGTGCTGCTCGCGAGTGGCCTTTTCGGGCAGCTGGACTGGCAAGTGCCGTATCAGGTGTGGCCGTATCCTTCCCTGACGGCGTACCTTGCAGTGCGGGCAGTGTACTGGCTTCTCGACTTTAAGGCGGAGCGCACCAGCTGAAGCGTGCTGGAGCGCAGCAACGTTTTTCGTTTGTTTGTTTGCAAGTATCAAGGGTGAATGTTCGCTATACGATACCTTATCTCTTTCCTTTTTTTCTCTGCTTCTTTTCATCGACCTCAATGTGCACTTTTCAATTATGTCAAGGAAAACTAAGAAAATATAAAAACGGTGTTCTTCTGTCACACGCGTTTTTCATTTTTTGTCATAATAGAAGGAGCCTGCCCCTCACCTTCAGTTGCTGAAAAGTTGTTTTAGTCGCTTTGATTGAACATCATACCGTGCTCTCGGCCATTTCGATGCCTTCCTGCAATCTCTCCTTTCCTCTGAGTTGTTGTTTTCCCCCATCTCTACTGATTTTTCTTATCCCATCCTCTCCTCTCTTTTTTTTCATTTTTGCAAGCCTTGTGATGTTGAACACTCCCGCTGGGTGGGAGGCCATGACGGAGGTGGAGTGCAGTGCGCGAATCGACCGCATGCGCCGCACCACGGCGGCTCTTCACGACGTTTTCGCCGCCTTCACGCCGTGGCAGCACCTCTCCACAGGCATCCCAGAGCTCGACACGTTGCTGGGCAGTGCCGGACTCAGCAGCACCAGCAGCAGCAGCAGTGGCGACGGTGACGTATCGTCCAACGCGCCTGACAAACTACGGCGCAGAATGCGCAGCGGAGGCTTTCCAGTGGGTGGCGTGCACGAGCTGTACGGACCACCCTTGTCGGGGAAGTCGTTTCTCGTGCGCCGCATCGCCGCCACGTTTGTGCGCCGCATGACGGCCTTCCGTCAGTGGTGCGTGGACGAGATGAAGCGCGACGTCACGTGGGTGTCCGCGGCTGCCTTCACAGCGCTGCTGGGCGGAGAAGAGGTGAGTGGTGAAACGGACAATAGGACAGAAGGAAGCACCGCCGTCGATCAGCCTCAAACAGCTGCCGTGTGGGAATGGGAGCTTCATGTGTGTGTTGTCCGTGGGACATCCTTCGTCACTTCTATGAAAAAAGAGAATAAACAAGGAGAAGATAGTTTCTTTTCTGCGGAGGTGCTGTCGTGGCAGCGGGACTTGATGCGTGTGTTCCCGCACGTCTCCTCCGCTGGGTTGCGGCACGCTCCTGCGCAACAGCAGCAGAAAATGTCAGTGTCGCAGCATCAGCTACAGGCGGAGTACGCAGCGGATCACTGTCATGTGACTATCGTCTCGACACCGAACGAGCTTTTGAGCTTTGTCGAACAGCTTTCACAAGATTCAACCCCGAGGACAACCTCTAAAATAAGTGACGAGCTGTCAACGAACGATCTCGTGGCGGCGCCTGCTGTGGTGCAACAAGGCCCAGAAGCGAACACGTCACAGACTCCACCACATCACCAGTCCTACGGTTCCCACGACGCAAATTCCGACAACGTGGGAGCCAAACGCCAACGCTGGAGTGAAAAGGAGGAAGATACAACAAGCGGGCCAACTTCCACAAGCCTGCTTTCATCGACACCACCATCGTCGTCAGTGCGGACGTCACCTGCTGCGGCGGTGCGGCGCTGGGGCCTGCAGAGGCAACGCCTGTTGATCATTGACGGGCTCGAGCAGCTGTGGTTGCACCCCAGCTTCGGCGCACACGGCGGCACGCACACCGGTCAAATCTTAGCCGCGGAGCTGCACCGCCACCTTCGCCGCTTCGTGGCACCGCAATTGTTGAAGGTCGTCAATGCACGTGTAGATGCGTGCAGTGCGTCTGAGAAAGAGTGCACTTCGCAGCCGCTCACGGTGTACTCGACGGCGGTGCTGACGAACGGGTGTCAGGGCGGCAGTTACCACTTGCAGACCCCTCAGCAACTTGGTTCACGCTTTCAGACGTCGAATGTATCACCGCAGCCGCTGCCACGGCCGTTGGGCAACCCTGTCTGGTGGCTGGCAGTGGATACCCGCTGTCTTGTGGAGCCCGCGCACCCCGGCCTTGTGTCCTACCCCGCCACGACAGCTGTGGACGCGGACCCTGATAGGGCGAATACAGACAGCGAGCTTGGGAGTTTCGGGTCGTGGTGGACATCCCATCCTTTACCCAGCCGACCGTCTCCGGCACTGTGTGCAGCCGCGTGTATCTCTACTTCGATGCGTCTGCCCGATGTCGCGGTGGAGACGTGCGTGACAGTGGTGCAGGGTGCGTCGTGCGTGTGTGCAAGTTGGGTGCAGCGCCGCGACGAGGACGACGAAGAGTGCTTCGTGGAGGAGGAAGGCGGTGACACCGTAGATGCGTGATGCGCTGTTCTTTTTGTGTGCGTATTGCTCACCATGTTAGATGGTGAGTGCATTGGCGACGAATATTTCCTGTTATGCTTTGCTCCTGCTTCTTTTGGATTTTAGTTACAGAAATAGATGAACTGAAAATTTGTTGACAGTTGTATGCCTTTTTTGGAGGTTTTTTTTTAGCATGAATTGAACTTTTTTCAGAGATTGAATAGACGATGCTGGTTAAAAAAAAAAAAAAAAACGACGCGACACCCTTATTTTTACTGGCGCCTTCGCTCGCAAATGGTAATATTCACTTTCCCGTTTTCACTCTCCTTATTTCACTTCTCCTTTTAACAACAACAACAAAATGCTGTTTTTAAAGAAGCAAAAAAAGCACGCATCACTTTCAAAAGAGCTTTTCACATACAGAGCAACGCAACAGAGCAACAACAACAACAACACACACACACAAAAAAAAAAAATTACAGCTGTCATGTCCATCATTTACGTGGACCAGCTGGCGGTTCGGCTGCCGTCAGACGTGCGCAACGCCTTCAACCCGTCCTACGCCTTCAGCGGTGCCAGTGGCCGCTCCACTGGGCAGGTGATGGGGCTGCGTGAGGTGCAGTCCGGGCATATTTTGCTTCCGATGGACGCCGAGGGCACCATTGTGGTGACCCCGGGGCAGCACTACAGCGTCGTGATCGTGCGGGAAACACGGCCAGCCAACGGACCCGCCTCCAGCGACAACGCCGCCGCCGCCGCCGTCGTGACGGCACACAACGCAGAGGCGAGCCGCAAGAACAAACAGCAGCAGCCCACAAAGCCGCAGCCACAGCCACAGCAGCCGAAGGCATCAGAGCCGTCGCAGAAACACAACCAGACGCAGAAACAGCCAAGCCCTGTGCGAGAGGCGACGCCAAGCCAGCTGGAGCCTGCGACGCAGCCTGCCAACACGCACCACCAGCCGCCGCAGCCGCAGCAGCAGAAGGAGCGCCTGTCGAAGCAGGAGCGCAAGGCCGCACGTGCTGCTGCTGCTGCGACTGCCGCTGCCGCCCCGGCGGAGCCGACATCTGCCGCACCCGCCGACGCCGAGGAGCAGCCGAGCAAGAAGAAGAAGCGTCACGAGGCCCCACCAGCGGAGCAGCCAGTGGAGCCGGCACCCGCAGCTGCGGCGGCACCCGCTCCCTCGCCAAAGCAGAAGTCCTCTCCGGTGGTGACGGCCCAGCCCGTGCCCAAGCCCGTCGCCGCGAGTGAGAAACACAACAACAACAACGACAATGACGATGGCGACGATGACGCGCCGCTCTCGCAGGCCTACTCGAGCTCGCCGTCGCACCCATCCTCCCGCACCTCCCCCGCCACGGGCCGGAACAGCAGCAGCAGCAAGCGCGGCTCGCCAGCCACGCGGCCGGAGCCGGCCACCCTCGCCCCGCCTCCACCAATGCCAGCGCGCCAGGAAGCGCACCGTCGTGCCATTCCCTCCTCGTCCGACACAGACGACGACGACGACACGCATGGCGACAACTCCGTGCCGTTTGCGCAGCTGTACAGCACCACCACCACCACCGCTGCGGCACCAGAGCCGGTGGAGGCGGAGCAGCACCCCGCGCCGGCCAAGAAGCGTCGCGCCACCGCGGCAGAGAAGAAGGCGGAGAAGGCGGCCGCTGTGACCTCGCCGCAGCAGCTGCCCGTCACGGCTGCCATCAACGCATCGACGACGCCCAAGAAGAGCCCCAAGCAGCACCAGCAGCAAAGTCCGGAGACGATTCCGGTGACTCTGCCGCCGTCCACGCGAGGCAGCATGAACCGCCGCATGCCGCTGGCCTCCTCCAGCGACAGCGATTCCGATTAGCGATACTTCTTCGCCCACTCACACGCACATGAAAGCAGAGGAGCGGTCGAGCTAGCATGGTGTTTGGCGAGAATACGAAGCCGCAGAAATGCTTGCCCTCCCTCTTGTTATCTTATCTCAACGGTGATAGGTGCCAGATTGATTTCTGCATGACAGATAGAGTTGGATTCAATTGTATTTTTACTTTTCTCCCTTAGTACTATTGCGTTATACAAAGGGTTTGTTGTTCTTGTTTTATATACTAATAGGTAAGATTAATCTCTTTTTTTTTTTCCGTTGGGTGCGCTGATTTGGCGATGGCAAATGATGAACGAAGAAAAGATGGTGAGCTCTTGAGGAGCATCAGAAATAATTCCAGAAAAAAACCTTCTTTTAATACTATGGACAGAAAAATTGAAGAACCAACGAATGCTGCATCGCACACTCGTAAATAATTACATTTTCTTTTTTTTTTTAAACTGCCACCGTTGCTGAAGGGCAGCTATCGTGATGCCGCCATAATCAGCAACCACCTCATGCATGTTTGCATGCAATTGCGGCAGAAAGTGGGTGCATGTCAGCACACTTTTACAATGTTTTTTTTTTTCGGAAAAGGATACAATCTGATCTGGCATCCGCACCGCGCAACTGCTTGTGTTTGTGTTAAGAAATTAAAGGACTCTCGTATCATCCATGTTTCTAGCAATTCCCTCCCACCTCTCCTTACCCCTTTCACCCTTTACTGCCTTTTTTTAATTATTATTTACTATTTACATCGGGAAGCAACAAGCTCAGAATTATCATATACGAGAAAAGTCGGTGAAGCAAAGCGACAACATCATATACTTCTTATACCCATTGATTGTCTGCACTTCAAGCGCTTTTCATTTTTTTGTTGTTCCTGTTCTTTTGTTACTCTTATTATTATTTTTACTAGTCTTACTCCTTGTTTGCTGTATTTGTTTGGTGTTGTCTGTTTCACGAGTATTCACTTTGCATACCGTCTGATTGCTTTTCTTATTACCTGCAAATCACTGTTTTTTTTTGCTTTTTGTTTTTGTTTTTGTGCGACTCTTCAGAGGGATTATAAATTTGACCTATCTGATTCGACCTTTCTATAGTATTTTTTTCATTATCACGAAAAAAAAAAGAACGAAAAGAAAAAGGATTAACGTCATCGTTGCTGCTCCTGAAGATTAATAACTCTACAATCCTACATCCATTGATTCTTTTCTCTCAAAGGACGTGAAAAGAAGGAAAAACGCAAGAAAAAGAGAAAAGGAAAATTGTTTTTAAGCCTTAATTTCTTTATCGTAGCGCAGCTCTTCAAATTATAATTCAAACGAGAGCTCCGCAATCACATTTCCACCTCAGCACACAGACAAGTAAAAAAAAAAAAATGCCGCCCACCAAGTCCCTGGCCGAGCTCCAGACGGAGATTTCCCGCCTGGATGACCGTTACAAGCTGGAGCGCATCATCGGTGCCGGTTCGTACGGCATCGTGATTCGTGCGCGCGACAGCAAGGACAATAACCGTCTGGTGGCGATCAAGCGCGTGAACAAGGAGATCTTTGACGAAGTCATCCTGGCGAAGCGCATTCTGCGCGAGATCAAGCTGCTGGCGCACTTCAACGACGACAACATCATCGGCCTGCGCAACATCCTCACCCCTGAGGACCCGGACAACTTCGAACACTTCTACATCGTAATGGACATTATGGAGACGGACTTGAAGCAGGTGCTGCGCAGCGGGCAGGAGCTGACGGAGGCGCACATTCAGTTCTTCATCTACCAGGCCCTGCGCGCGCTGCACATCATTCACAGCGCCGGCGTCATCCACCGCGACATTACCCCTGCCAACATTCTCGTCAACACGAACTGCGACTTGAAGATCTGCGACTTTGGCTTGGCCAAGGAGGAGAACGACCAGGGGGAGTACATGACGGACTACGTGACGATGCGGTGGTACCGCGCACCGGAGCTGGTGATGGAGGACAAGGACTACTCGGTGCAGATCGACGTGTGGGGCATCGGCTGCATCCTTGGCGAGCTGCTCGGCTCGCGGCCACTCTTCCAGGGCAAGGACCGCGTGAACCAGCTGGACAAAATCGTCGACGTGATCGGCACGCCGTCGGAGGAGGACATCAGCTCCGTCGGTTCCAGCGCCGCACAGAAGTACCTCAAGAAGAAGGGCTTTCGTCCTGCCCCGGACTGGCGCCAGCGGTACCCGAAGGCGTCGCCGGAGGCGCTGGACCTGCTGCGACGCATGCTCGTCTTCAACCCGAACAAGCGCATCACCGTCCTGCAGGCGATGCGGCACCCGTTCCTCGAGCAGCTGCACGACGACGCCGACGACGGTGTCGGCTACACCCTTTTCCGCTTTGATGAGCACGAGCAGAAGACGGTGCAGGACGTGAAGCGGGCGATCTATCACGAGAGCGTGAAGTTCCACAACGAGCACCCGTCGTCCATGCGGGCGACGAGCACGTACAGCACCTTCACGACCAACACGGCGACGGCGCCGAGCGTGGCCACGGAAGGGGAGGGCCGGTCGGCGCAGCAGACGATTGCGAAGGCGGAGCCGGAGAGCGACGCAGACCAGAACTTTGATCGCGTGTAAGGAACGGGGTGGAAGCTGCAGCGAATTTTTTTTTTTGATATCCTTTTTTTTGTTTGTTTTCAGTTTTGCTTCCAGAGTCCCTTTATTTTTTTTTTCTTTTTGTACAGCTCTCTTTTGCTTCGTCACTACTCCTCTTCACCATTTAAAAAGATGGGTAGTATTGAAGATAGCCAGAACTAAGAGGAAAAGAAACAAGAGGTTACCAGCTTTCACAATCGTGCTCAAGGAGGTAAAACAGAGAGACTGCAGAGAGAGAGGATGATTACCTTTGGGCAAGTTTGCGTTCTAACAGGAATGCATATCTGCTTATGAGAGGTGACGTCGCAAGCGGGTGAGTGTTATAAAGCATGCACACAATACCATTTATGTGAGCACCGACGGCAACAATTGAGAAACGGAAAAAGTGAAAATGCAAATTAGAATTGTATGGAAGGCGCGAAAAGAGGGTTTTTTTTTAATATTTCCTTTGTTGACTTTTCGTTGTTTCTGTTGAGATGGGGGAGAAAAAAAAAATAAGAATGACAGCGCTGTGTTGGACCTCATGAGCCGTTTTATGTTGTAGTGAGTGCGGTTTGGAACTTTCTCTCTTTTTTTTTTTTTAAAGCAGATGCCTGTTAAGAAGTTGTGTTGGTGAGAGCCTTTTTTTGTCTGTTTGTTACACCACACGCACTCGCAGGTGCACACTGGAAAATTACTTTTTGTTTTATGGTTTCTTTATATTATGCAAATTACATCTTTCTTCGCACTTTGCCTCAACGTCTGGGGGCTTGTAGACAAGAGACAACACTTCAGTGTTTATGTTTTCTTTTGTGCAGCATCTTGTTCCTCTTGTGTCTACCCTTTTCTGCCCGGCAGTGTGATACTTGTGAGGGTATTTGATGTCCTCCCTTGGTTTTTTTTTGTATTGCTTTGTGCTGTTTTTCCTTTCCCTTTTTACTTCAACAAGCACCGCTAATTCCGTCAACGGTAACTTTTTCCGATTTTTTTTTTCTACTACTATTGCTGATGATGACGTTTTTCGTCGTGACGCGAACTGTGCTGTTCCCGCTCACCCAATTTTTATTACCCTCTCACCTTTTCGCAAATGTGGCCTCGTCTAACGGATGCTACCTCCCACAAGACGGAATGTTTTTTTTTTTTTTTTCTGAGCTCCAGAATTAATTGGAGAAAGAAGCTTCTTTCGTCTTTTTTCTGTTTAGCTTTTTGCGCAGCGCGGTTGTTAGAAATTGCTGGTGCGTGCAACCTTAATGGACAATTCTTGGTGTGAACACATACGCTTTCTTTCTTTTTTTCTGTTGCTGTCAATGAATAGCTTTTATTCCTAAAAAAAATGTTGTGTAGAGCTCCAATCAATTTTTACTATTCGATTATTAGTCAATTTTGATTTACTTTTCTTTCTTCTTGCTGTTTTTGTCGCACTCGTTGCATCTGTTTTTTTGTGTGCGTCTTTTGTGCTCTGTTTTTGAAGTTTCGCCTTTCACTTTCCCTGCGTTCTCTTCTTTCTCCCTCTCTCTTTACTTCCTGGGAGCTCACAAGACAACACCGTTGTTGAGATCATCTATTGATTGAAACATTTTACAAAGTTGAGCACGCCGGGTAAAAAAAAAAGCCTTTTCTCTTTTTTTGCCGTTGAAGCTAACTTTTCTTTTTCTTCTTCTTTTTTCTGGTCTTTAAGGTAGTCTTCTCTTCTGCCTACCTTTTTTTTTTCTTACAGCTGCTGTTGTTGGTGTTCCTTCGAGACTCAATCTCCATCAAGCTTTTCTACTTATCTTTTTTTTCCACTTTTGCTCAAAGGGCAGGTATAATTGCCCCTTTTTGTTCCTTTTCTCTTGGCTCTCTCCTCTCTTTGTGCTTCCTGATGATTATGCCACTTCATGTAGGTCACCCTAAAAAACAAAAAAAAGTGACAGTCTTCTAAAGTTCCCATCGAGATCGGTATTTGTTTACTTTGCGACTTGCGCTTTCTGCTTCCATCGATATCGATGGCACGTGATTCACGACAGCCGCTCAACTCTTTTTTTTTTTTGCTTTTCCTTTATGTTGGTTGTGTTGTTCCTGTTGTCACCGACAAAAGAGAATTTGGAGAACTTCAAAATGCAAAAAAAAAAGATTAGCAGAAAAATCGGTGAGTCGGATGTCTTTCTTTTTCTTTTTTTTTTCCATACTCATCATACACGGAAGGGAAAAAGTGGTGGATTTTTCCCTTTTTTCAGAAGATGTTGTTGTAAAACAAGCAAGCTATGCTGTGAGTGCAAGCTTTCTCTTTCTGAAAAAAAAAAAGAGCATCAGAGAAAACACATTTTTTTTAGCTATTGCCGGTGGTTTCTTTTTCCTTTTCTTTCATGTTATTGCAGTGTCTCATTGTTGTGTGCGTTCTTCTCTTCTTCTTCCGTTTGCGGATAGCGAGAGATTTAATCGTTGGTCCCTTTTCAGTCGTCACTCGCATTTTTTCCTATTTTTTCTGTACCTCTTCTCCAGACTCTCATTTTTGCTATTTAAATCGATACGTTCAACCTGAGTCTTCAGTAATTTGCGAAAAAAAAAAAAAGAACGCGCTCAGCAGTGGAGTTTAAATGGCTCTTGCTGATCTGATGTTTATCCCCCATTTGTTATCTGTCTTTTTTTTTTTTTTGTTGATTTATGGGGATCTGTATTTGCCTGAATTTGACTGTTACCTTCTACCTGTTCACTTCCTGCGTTTTCTATTTTAAAAAAATCAACAAGCTCACAAAAAGAAAAAAGCCCATGCATGGCAATGAAAAAGTTGCGCGTGCTTTTACGGCGCAACTTTGTCTACAGATAAAGAAAACCGTGTGGGACTGAGGTGTCGCCAACATATGGAAGCGCAATTATAAAAAAAAGACAAGCTGCTCGCTATTGTCTTTTCTCCCTGCGTTGCATGCAAACGTCACGTGAGACTGCGTCGCTAGTCAAGAAGTTTTGTATGTGATACCATTGCTCGCGTGTGTGTCCACATGAAGGGCCAAAGGGAAAAAATAAAAACGGCTGACAGTTTCCAAATGACTGCGTGGCTACGGGAGAAAAAAAGAAAAGAGAACTAGAAGTTTCTTGGGTGGGCAAGTAGCACATTCTTCTCCCTTGCTGTGCCGATGACAATTTACCACTTAAAAAGAAAACTGAGCATCATGCCAAAGAATACATTTTTCCGTACGCAACTTCTCTCTCCCTCTCTCTCTATTTGGTGACTCTCCTCTTTTTCTTTTATCGCAATCTCGCTTTTCTTTTTCCTCCTCAGCGAAACGGATAGCAGTAGAGGTGTGTGTAACAATTTGAATTTCTCTCTCTGTTGCCTGCTCTCTTGTTCTGTTGTTGTGTTGCTTGCCCCACGTCAAGACGGAACAGCACCATACCCACATACTCACACATCCGCACGCACATATAAGCAAACATACGTAGATGTGGTCCTTGTCCCGCCCGTCGTTGGCTGCTGTGTGCCGCACCGCGCTGCGTTGCCAAAAGAAGCAAACCGCCGCCGGCTACATGGCCAGCGCGGGAAAGGTCGGCAGTGAAGAGAAATGGGCACATGCGGCGATGGAGTACATTCACGAAAAGAACCACGTCAACGACGCGCGGAAGCGGCAGCAGGATGTCGATCAAGAGCGCAGCATCGCCAACGCCTACGACCGTTACTCGGCCGTGGCAGAGACCCACTTTGATCAGCGGATGGCCGCCCTCATCGCCCGCATGTCGGAGGCGTTAGAGGAGATGCAGAAGCTCGGCCTGGACAGTTGCGTCGAGGAGGCCGTGCTGCTGAACTCGGAGCAGCCGCCAGGCAACTACCGCCGGCCATCGCTGACGCCGCCGCTGCTGGGCTATGAGCCAGGCTTCGGCCTGGATGTGCCGCAGCTGCGCAGTCAGCAGAACGAGTACCCGCCCGTGCACCGCCCAACGGACTCACTCGAGTTTGGCGCGCAGGGCGTGGCCGACTTCCCCTTCGTGGACGCGCACCAAATCGAGGATCTTACCGCGAAGCACGAGGCACGGCTGGAGGAGCAGCACGGCACGCTGCGCGAGGCTGCCCCTATTACGGGCGTGGAAGGGGAGGCGTGGGAGGCGTATGTGGCACTGCAGCGCAAAGCGCTGGCCCGGCAGAAGTTGATTATGGACCTCCACAACGACCCGGAGCTGCGCGAGAAGTACGACGCGGACGAGGCATTTCGGGTTGCGGAGTGGGACCGCCGGGGGATGGGTGTGTTGGAGGTAGAGGAGCCGCTGGCGAGGGACGTGGAGCTGCACTACGCCCAGACCCCTGCCTACGAGGCTTTCCGCTCCCACTAGAAACACACGCGCGAGGTTTAATTTTGTTTCTTATTTCCTTCAGGGATTGCTGGATCGGAGGTTGGTTTTGTGTGTTTGTGTTTGCGTAAGTGCTTGGAGGTGCGTGAGTGCGGCCTTTGCTCGACGTGTGCTCGAGGTGCACCGGTGAGGCTCGCACATTTGTTAATTTCTATTTGTGGGCGGCGCAATGGTGGTTGCGTCTGCGCCACAAATTCAGCTGCGTGTGTCTTGCGTCAACACTCTTTACAGTTTTTTTTTTGCCCCAACTGTTGTCAGCGCAAGCGTTTCTTGCGTCTTGTTGTCTCTCCGGAGATCTTGTCTTATCACCAAAAATAAATGGAAAGCTGCTTGTTGATTGCATTCACAAGTCTTTTGAATGCCGTTGTTGTGCTGTGTACAAAAGAGGTGCGCTGATGCGGGAAAAAAAAGCCGCAGTTTGTATAACGCATGGATAACTAGCTGCGCTAATTGTAGGGCAACCATGCTGATAGATTTTACACAGGGCGAGAAACGGGAAAGGGAATTCAATAATGTGTCTCATGTCCGCTGTTTCACTCACCTACTGTTTTCTTTAACCGCAGATTGTTTCCCGAAACTCCGCGCTAGTGTAGTGAAACATTTGAATGGCAGCTCTGCAAGCTGCTGCAGTTGCAATGCCTCAATTTGTGAAATTTCTGATTTGACTTAGTCCCACTTCTCTCCTTTTTCCCTTCTCTTCTCGCTCTCATTCTCGCTTTGTCTTTTCTCAAACTTTCAGTCACCTCGGTGAGCACGCGAATATTTTACCGTGCTGTTTCCCTTCCACGCGAGCAGCTACGTGCGTGCTCCGCTACTGGGGTCAGCACCCAACATTCGTACCAAAGAAAAAGAAAAAAAAAAGAAACTTACATAAGGAACGTGCGCTTAAAGAAAAAAAAGGGGCGTGAAAAAAGTCCAAAAATTTAAACTCTCAAATCCAGTTAAAAGTGTATGCTACATGTGTACGCGCAGAAAATACAACAATTCAATAATACATCTTTTTTTTTTCGCTCTGTCTCCCAGTATCCATCTCAGACTATTGGGCACGTCTCAAAAAACAGAGTGAGCTTTTTTCTTTCTTGACTAATCTATTGTTGACATTTAAGAGGCAGTGGGAAAGCTGATCCGCATCGCTTTTGCTTCTTTCTTTTTTTTTTTCAACAATAAGGTTGCCGGTTGAAGCAGTTGAAAAAGAAATAGTTGTGTTTACTTTTTTTTTCTTCTCTGCTGTTTAAGTTTCCCCTCCTCTAAACAATAGCGTGTTTTTCTTTCCTCTTTATTTTGTCACAATTTTGCGAAACCTTTTCTCTTTTAACATTTCCTTTTTTTATTTTTGCTCTTATACTCTAAAGCAACGTTCCTGGTGTTTCTCCTTTTTTTATTTCCACTCCCTTCCGTTCCAGCTCTTGTTTTATTTTCACTCGTTTTTTTTTTTGTAGGCCAAATTAGTGATTCTATCAGTCTTTTTTTTTTACTTTCCAGTATTTTTTTCTCGTTTTCGTAATGTCGAGACTCAACCGATCCAGTCCCGTACTTACTGGTGCGCGATCGCAAGGCAGCATCGTGCATCCGCATGACGAGGTGCCACCATCGCCGATTCCTCTCCCGCCACGACCGCAGTCCCCCACCCTTTACCAAGACGATGCTGATTCTCGCTTTGCGTCCAACGCTGGCACGCAACCCGTCGATCGCGGCGTGTCAGCCAGTACCTTTCTTTCGGAGACGGAGGCCGAGGGGCTGCAGCCGTTTCTGCTGTACAACGCCTCCGGCCGCCTCCTCGGACGGCGGGAGCCCACCGATGTGTGGGGCCTTCTCGTGTCCGAGCACACCGCGCTTCGCTGCACGTACCGCCATCGCACGGTGCGCGTTGGGCGGAGGACGGGCACGTGCGACGCCGTCGTGCGAGATATGCGAGTCAGCGGCGTGCACTTCACCATCTCGCTCGAGCTGGAGCCCTACGACCCTCTCACGCAGGACCAGACGCCGCGACCGCACGTCAGCGAGGAGGAGCAGGATGATGAAGAGGCGGCAATGGTGGCGCGTGCAGAGGCGCTGCTCGCCACCAGCACCTCCCTCACCACAACCCCGCCCTCCCTCACTCCGCAGGACCTGCAGCTGCCTGGCTGGCGCATCCGGCGTGTGCTGCTCACCGACTGCAGCTCCAACGGCACCTTCGTGAACGACGAGCTGCTGGGTCGTGGCCGCTACCGCGAGCTGCACAACGGCAACGATATCAGCATCGTGCGCGTGTCGGAGGACGTCAACCAGCGCCGTGGCGGATCGCCGACGCCGTCGTGCACGACCACCGTCACGAGCAACGACAGCTCCGACAGAGACATCGATGAGGCAGACGGAGAGGAGGAGGAGGAGAAAGCAGGCGAAAAAAGCGGCTACGCAAAGACGGGTAGAACTAATACAAAGCGCACTGCGAAGAAGCGAGATGGCGCCGAGGAGAAGGCGAAGTTGCTGATTCGGCAGAGTAAGCGAGCTCTGCGCACTATGAAGCACAAACAGCCGACCACGCCGCTAAGTGGTGCCCTGGCAGCACCGCCCTGCTCGTCCTCTGCGGTAGCACCACAGCAACAGCAGCAGCGACGTCGTCGCCCTCGTGAAGGGAATGATGATGACGATGAAGGCGATCGTGCCACGCAGGACGATCTCGAGGTGACGCAGATGTTCAACGCCCTCCTCGCCACCCTCTCCACTGAGCACAGCTACCTGGAGAGGTTCTGCTTTCACTACTACAACGCCGAGGAGCAGCCGCCGGGGACCGGGCTGGCTGACGCAGCGTCGCAGCCCTCGTCGCCGTCCTACGTGGCCGTCAGCGTCTCGCCATCGCTGTCCTCGTCCGCGCAGCCGTCAGGTGTGGCGCTGACGGGCGAACGCGATGGAAAAAACGGTACAGCGACAAAACGTCAGACAGACAGAGACGCGCGAAGTTTTCGCAGGGCAGGCGTGACATCTCCAACTCCGCTATCCCCGCACGCACTGCACCAAGCGAAAGATGACGAGGAAGAAGATCTGCTGCCGTCCACGTCTGCGTCGAACACCGCCACCGTTCTGGTTGGGGTTCCGCCGCAGCGGTCGGTCCGCTTCATCGACGCCGTCGACAACGACGCAAACAGCTGTCCCATCAACTCGATAGCCGCGGTGGACGACAGCGAGGAACCTTCGGCGTCAACGCAGTCGATGGCGACAGCCGCAGCTGTTAAACTCTCGCAGCAGCAACAGCAGCGTACATCATCTCCGGCTCGCTTGGCCTCCCCTCCCCTGCCGCCGCTACTCCCGACATCGCAGGTAGCAACCACGGTGAGAGCGAGTGGTGCTCCGCGGAAAATGACAGCGCGGCAGGAGCAGGTCGTGTCCACGCTGGTCACGCCGTACTCGCTGCTCAAGTCGCGGCCCTCCATCCGCACCAGCTTCATCGCCCCCATCACCTTGTCGGAGCGGGAAGGCTCCACTGCCTCATCGACGGCCGGTGCATCGAGCAGGCAGCCAAGCACGAACAACAATACCAATATCACCACCAGCAGCAGCAATCAAAATGCACTCTCCACGGCAGCCACGGGCTTCCACGAGAGCATCAGCATCAGCCCCGCCGTTCAGCGCAAGGCCGCCGCAAAGCAGCAACGTGCGGTGGCAAGGTTAGCGCACGACAGCGGCGGCCACGCCTCCCCGGTGGGAGAGAATGCCGCATCGCGGGCTCTCGGCGGCGGCGGCAGCAGTGCCTTCGGCAACTTGTTGCGTGACGTCCCGCCGGATATTCCCATCCGATACGCCGTGCTGCCGCTGCGGCACCTGCAGTGGGGCGGCCGTATCGGCTACGGCGCCAGTGGTGAGGTGTTCATGGGCATCGACGTCTCCACTGCCACAGTCGTCGCGATTAAAGTGCTGAAGGGGCCGTCGCTGTTTCCGTCCAGCGCAGGTGCTGCGAATGTTCCGGGCGACGGGGACTGCGGGCCTGGGCGGTTGGAGGGGCGTGGCGCGCCGACACGTGCGGATGCGCAGAGCCCTGCGGCGCGGCCGGAGGAGGACACGTTGTTGACCATCTCCGATGTCAGCTTGGGCAACTCCCCGAGCTCGTCGAACACCTCCCGCGCGTCCTCTCTTTCGCAGGTGTCGACGTCCGTGTCGGCCTCCACTGGGAAAGGGTCCCCGCTGAGCTACCACACTGCCTCCGCGGACAGCAGAGAGGAGGAGGCGTTGCAGCTGCAGCAGCGAGCGCAGAACGGCGGACAAAATGATTTCTTGAAGTCGTGTCCGAGCGCGGATACTCCGCTGAGCGCCGGCGCGCGAAAGGGGTGTCGTTCTCACACCGCCTGCGCTCCTGTGGATGTGTACGCGAATGAGGAGTCGCTGCCGGTGAGTGCGGCCACCACGCCGCGCACGCCGGCCTCCGCGTCGGCCGTCACGACGCCGTCGTCCGAGCGCGAGCAGCCGCGGCAGCCGTCCACGGCGCTCGTGCGCACAGCCGAGGTGACGATGACGCACAGCCGACCAGATACACTGGCGCTGACTCGCACTCTGCACTCGCAGGAGCCGCAGGCACACCCACAACCTCCATCTCTTCCACAGCCGCAGCAGCAGCAGCAGCAGCGGCGCAAAGGCACGTCGCCCTCCTCGCACCCGGCCGCCCCACCCATCATCCGCAAGCACCTTCGCGAAATTATCTTCCTCACGACCCTGCAGCACCACCGCATTGTGCGCTTCCTCGGCTTTCAGTTCAACGTCGAAGGCCGTCTGTGCCTTCTGATGGAGTATGTCGCTGGCGGTACGCTGCAGACGCTGATCCGCAACTTCGGCGCCTTTGAGGAGAACGTGATTCGTCTGTACACTCTGCAAATTCTCGAGGGCCTGGAGTACCTGGCGCGGAAAGGCGTCGTGCACGGTGATTTGAAGAGTGCCAACATCCTCGTCTCGGAGCAGGGCAGCGTGAAGCTCACCGACTTCGGCACCAGTCGTTTCCTGCGCGAGGTGGCCTCCGACGAAATGACGGCAGAACATGAAAGTGCCTTCGCCTCGTCCAGCGTTGGCCGACGACGACGCGCACGTGACACCTCCTCTTCTACCCACCAGCAGCAGCAGCAGCAGCACCCCCATCACAATCATGTACGTTCGCAACGCACCAGCGCGAATGCCTCGTTAGCGGAGAAGCCGCCTACCACCACCAACAACACCGCCACGGGAGGCGGCGGCAGTAACAGCAGCTTTGATCGTCGCAACGCCAACGAAGAGGCGGAGAAGTGCGACGGCTCATCGCGCAGCTTGAGTGCGACGTACACCGCCGACAGCAGCACCAGCAGTAGCAGCGGCGATGTGGACCCACACCACGACGACGACGACGACGACGGGTCCACTGCGGAGCCGCAGCGGGTGCTGTGTGGCACGCCGCTCTACATGAGCCCGGAGCTGATCCGCACGCAGGAGCCTTCCTTTGCCTCCGACATTTGGGCCCTCGGCTGCGTCGTGTTCGAGATGGCCACCGGCGGCGTTCTTCCGTGGCGCCCGGTGCACAACTCCAACGCCTCCGCCGTGATTTGGTACATCGGGCAGCGCGAGGACCCGTGCGAGGGGCCGCCGCTCGACGACGTCTACGCGGAGCGGGAGCGGCTGAACCAGGCGGCGGAGCTGCGCCGCGACCACGGCGACTACGCACGCGACGGCGTCAACGAGAACACGGACGATGAGGAGGATGAGGATGAGGAGGAAAATGCAAGAGATGGGTTTCACAGCGACGGCAGTGGACGCGGCAGCGGTGGGCGGGGTACGTGGGCGGTGACGCCGTCGCCCATGCTCATCGACCTGCTGCAGTGCACGTTGCACATGAGCGCCGCAGCACGACCCACCGCTGCGGAGCTGCTGCAGCACCCCTTCATCCGCGGCGAGAGCTCGCTGGCGGCGCTGGAGAAATGGCACGCCACGGTGGCAGCGAAACACCGCACGCTAACGGTGGGCCCCGCAGGACAGCAGATCAGTGATGACGTCGCGGACAAGGAGACGCAACAGAAGAGCAACGAAGAGGGAGTAGAGCAAGAGGAGGAAGGCAGGCGCAGTCACCAGCAGTCTAGTCATCGGCACACCGCCAGCATTTCACGCCGCAGCAGCAGCACTGGAAGCCCCTTCGAGTCCGCCGTGCTCATCGCTGCCACGACTGCGGCGAGCAACAGCACAGGGGAGGCTGGCGTGGCGCCATCGCGTCCGACACCGGTGTGGCGCCCGCACGCTTCTGGCTCCCCTTCCCAACGTTCACCGCCGCCGCCACTGCCCACCCCACCTCACGTGCAGGTTGAGGAGGTGGTGGACTGCGACGATGACGACGAGACTAACTCCGACGATGACGAGGCACGCCGCTACCCAATTTGTGTAAGCGACAGCACGTCAGCCAGCACAACTGTAACAGCGGTGAACGTCGGTGGCGAGGGGGCTGTGAGGCCATCGCAGAGGACGCAGCGGGCTTCGGCGCTGAGCAGTCCGACTCGCAGCGGCGTCGCGTCGCGCAGAAGCGGCCCCACATCCTCCATCCCGTCGCCACTGCCCCCGCCGTGTGCCGCTGTCAACTCTACACCCCCTCCCGCACCATCACCGCTTCCCGTCGCCTCCATTCTCGTGAAAGCCAGCGCCTACGGCCCAGCCACGACGAGCGCATCGTTGCATCGGCAGCCATCGGCAACGAACACGCAAGAAGGAGACGGGGAGGAAACACAAGAAGGGTCTGAGCTGTTGTTGCGGGGGGACTCGTGGGAGGACGTGCAGCCGTTGCCAACATCGTCCACGTCACCGCAGGTTGCCATCGCCGAAGGTCTTGCTGCACACGGCTCCCAACTGCCCCCCGCACCCGCCACGACACACGACGTATCGGCCGTGCCTCTCTGTATCTCTTCCTCTTCCTCTGCAAACGCGCATCGTGCGCACAGCAGCGCAGCGGAGACGCCGTCGGTGCTGGGCGAAGGCAATCCGGACTCGCAGCCGCTCATTCACGAGCCACCGCACCCCGTCGGTGAGCCGCGACGTCACACCGCGCTGGAAAGGCCGCCGTTCCGCGGAATGACACCCATCGACTCCCTCTTGGGGGCCGGGTCGTCGCTGCTCGGCAGCCGCGGTGACCCGTCCCCGCCACCCAACGCACCATCGCTGCCATCGTTGCCGCTCGCTTCGGCCGACGCGCCCTTCCGCGGCAGCCTCCGACCCACCTCTGCCTCTCAACCACCGCAGCAGCAGCAACTGTCATCATCATCACCATCGTCGTCGGCCTTTGCGGGTGCGGCAGCGCACTTCAGAGTCCCGCAGCCGCGCTCGCAGGCGCAGGCGCCATATGGAAGCGCGAATGCGCTGGTGAATGGATCGCCGCAGCCCCTCGCGCCCTACCCCGGCGGCTCCGCCTCCCAGCCGGTGGTGTCGTCGCACGGTCGCTCAAAGATGGCGCAGCATCAGCAGTTTCTGAAGCAGAACGAGCAGGCGCGACGCAGTTCGTCGCTGGCAGCCTCGCAGCCCGCACGGCCCACCACCCGCGGGCGACAGCGTGTGGAGGCACCCGTTCTGCCCATCTACAACGCAGCCATGTACCCGCAGCACCAACCTGCACATCAGGACTCGGTGCTGGGCAGCTCCAGCGGCTACCTCTACCACAACCCGCAGGTGAACACGCAGACGATGGAGTTTCAGATTCCGCGCTCTTTTGCAAGTCAGCCGCAACTCAGCAACTACGCGGCGTCGTACAGCGCCAACGCAAACAATTACAACAACAATAAGCAGCAGCAGCAGCGTCAACACCAGCGTGTGTCACGTACGGAGAGTCACGGCATGCAGCCGTCATCGCAGCAGTATTCCTCGCAGCGCCAACAGCACCGCAAGCGTAACCAAAGCGCAGAGCACCACCGCACCTATGCTGGGGGGAACACCGCACTGCCAACCATGGGCGACGGCAGGCCAGCGGTGCCTTCCGAGGCCACAGCTGCGCGGTCGCCACGCGGCTTGAACGCGCGCTCACGGCCAGTGCTGCCCAACGACAACATCGGGATGAGTAATTTACAGCAGCCACAACAGTCGCAGCAGCATCAGCAGCAGCAGCAGCCATTTGTACTCTCTCAGATTCGGCCGTCGTGGAAGCCGGGCGAACTCACGATGGAGGTAGACAGGATGTCGCTCGCCTCCCCGCAAAATGTATTGTCTGCCGGCCATGTGTCGAACTTCGGTGCTTCAAACAGCGTCGACACCGCTTCCGCTTCACAACAGCAACAACTACAACAGCAACAACAGCAACAACAGCAGCAGTCGGGCTATGCCATGTCGTCTCCGTACGAGAGCTCGGCACCTGGCGCGCGCTTTGGTCAGCAGGCGAGCAAAGGGATGATGCCTTCGATGCCGATGCAAGGTTCTTCAGCATCCGTGTTGAACACGGCAGGGGGAGACAACAGCCGCAACGGCGCCTTGTGGAGAGACCGAAACCAGCCTCGCCGATCGCAGCAGCGGAGAGGTGCTGGCAGTCGCGCCGTTGCCCATCGCCCACGTCGGCTCTCTTCAACAGCAGAGACCGGAGAGGCTACGAACGTTAACGGCACCTCTCGCCGGTCCAGTATTGGGCGCTTCCGCAGCTACCGCGGAGAGCGCGGTGGGCGGAATGCAGGACAGCGGAACGATTCCCGACTGCGCCGTCGCGTGCTGGCGGGAGAGGCGGCGGGTGAGAACCACTCTGCCCACAGCAGCAGCACCAGCAATGGCACTGCGAACACGAGCAGTCACCAAGGATCAGTGCTGCCGCCTTCTACAGCGCAGTCCTCACCAGCAGAGGAGCTGCGCAATGCATCACCGGCGCCGAAGACGGACAACGCAGTGACGCAGAAGCGGAATCAGCGAGCAACGCGCAAGTCGGGGCAGAAGAAGCAGCAGCGGTCACGCTCTTCCGTGCGTGGGCGGAGTGTTGCCAAGAAAGAGCGGCGAGACCTTTCCAAAGCGTGATACGGAAAAAAATGAGCTAAAGTTAAGGAGAAAGGTAGTGAAAGAGTGACATAATAGTAAAGGCCGACGTAACGTTGAAAATTTGGTGAAGAAAAGGGTGGCAAACAACGTTGAATTGCTTGCTCGTGATCTGATAAGAGGACGTGTCAACACTTCATTTTTTGGGGAAAAAATAATGCTTGTTGATGTTTTTTATTTCGAAATTAAAATCCATGCTTTTTGATACTTTAAACCAAATAATACGAACCGAAGAAGTAAGACTAGAATGGGATGGCCGACTCTAGCTGCTTTAGAATCCACAGTGAGAAAGGCAGCCCGTGCCGACGCAGTGCGCTGACCTTATTGTTCCTTGAGCTTTGCTTGTCTTTTAACGCTGCAAGGAAGCAAAAAAAAAACCGGAAATGGTTTACTGTTGACTGTCAAATAGCAGTCTAGGAATTCTCTTTTCAATGCCGCAGCGTGCCCTGTAATCTCTCTGTCAAAGCTAACATGCTTCGAAAGTAGACTCTATTCTCTATTCCTTATTCTTTCTTCTTTTTTCCATCCTACCTTCAAAAATATTCTGGAATTGATTCGGCGATCGATAGTTTTTCTCTCTTGCTTTTCTTTTCATTTTGGCAACAAAAACCACAAAACATCAGTTGGTTTATACTATAATTATCTGCTTTTCACCGACATTTCTTTTCCGGCATCTGCTTCACTTCTCTTTTATTTAGGTTTCTTTGACGCGAGATGTTCGTCATGCAAGGCACGCGACCGGCCTCGCCGTCCACCGCCGTCCCGGCGTGGCTGCGCGACGTCAACCAACAAGTCAACATCCGCAACGCCGTGGAGCTGAAACCGTCGCAGCGCATCTTCGAGAGTTACACGCTGCTGCGTACCTCCGCGCTGCAGCTGCAGGCCGTCGATGAGGACCGACGCCGGTTGGAGGTGGAGCGCAATCAGCTGGCCGACCGCGTGCGGGAATTGGAGCGCGCGGCCGCCAACACCTCCGTGCAGACCTCCCGCGAGCGGGCCCTCGAGGCGAAAAAAGACGAGCTGCAGGATCAGCTGCAACTTTACATGCAGCGGGAGAGTGAGTACTACAAGGGGCTGACAGAGTTGAAGGAGTTGAGGGCCGAGCGGGACGAGCTGCAGCGCGTCGTGGCGGCGCGGACAGCCGAGCTGGAGCAGCGCACGGCCGAGCTGCAGCTGCTGCACAAGGAGTACACCTCCCTGAGGGACGAGTACGACCGCATCCGCCTGAGCGTCGGCGAGGCCGAGCGAGGGGCGCGCGAGGCGAAGGCGGCCAAGGAGAAGATCACGCAGCTGCAGGAGCGCATCACCACCCTCGAGGCGGAGGTAGGGGATCTGCGCCGTCGGCTGCAGGCCGCGCAGGCGGGTCTGAAGGTCGAGATGGGCGAGGACGCCCGCGCTTCCGGCGACCGAGAGGAGGCGGAGCTGACCACCGACACGGCGCAGCGGGCCACGGACACCTACGTGGATGCGCAGCTGCTCAGCACGCCAAAGATGCGCGCGAGCGAGCCGACGCGGGCGGCCATGATCATCTCCGACGCCCACAACAGCAGCCTCCTGCACGGCGTGTGCGTCCTCGACGACGGCCAACACTTCCTCACCTCCGGCACGGACAAGTACATCCGACTATGGAACCGGCAGAGCGCGCAGGCGGAGAAGTACTTCTCCTCCAACAGCATCGCGCTCTCCCTCGACACCTCCTCGCACTACTTACTGGCGGGCTGCGCCGACCACGTCGTGCGCTTCTGGGACGTGAACAGCCTCCGCGTGCTCGAGATGACCGGGCACACGGAAAAGGTCGTGGCGGCGTGTCTCTCCTCGAGTGCCCAGCACGCCTTCACCGCCAGCTCCGACAGCACCATCAAACTGTGGGACATCCGCCGTCGCGAGTCGCTGCGCACGTTGCTGTGTCAGAGCACGTGCAACGACGTCACGGTGGCTGGCGACACCATCTTCTCCGCGCACTACAACGGAAAGATCACCGTGTGGGATCGTCGCACGGCGGCGCGCAGTGGCGAGGTGGCGGCGCACCAGCGCGTGGCCACGTGCGTGCGTGTCAGCGCCAGCGGGCAGTTGTGCGTCTCGCTGGGCAAGGACAACATCATCTCCGTCCGCGACGCGCGTCTCTTCACGAAGACGCTGCACACCCTCATGCCAGAGCAGCTGACGGTGCCGATGAACTGGGCCCGCCTCTCGCTCTCCCCGAGCGGGCAGGTGTGCGCCGTGGGTCAGGGCCGCACCTCCGATCTACTGCTTGTCCGTCTGGACGGCGCCGCGGCGACGACGGCCGAGGTGAAGGTGCTGAGGGCTGCCGTGCCGAGCAGCGGTGGGCGCGACGCCGGCGGTGCGAGCAGCAAAGGCCCCATCTTCAGCACAGCGTGGGGGGCTAACGAGGGCGGCCCACTCGTCTCCATTAGCGATGATCGTTGTGTGCAGGTGTGGGAGTAGAGAGCGAGAGGTTAGGAGGAAAGAAAAAGCAAAGGAGTAGGAATTGAGGTTTGCGGTGTTGTTGTGTGTTGGTGAGGTGATGGCGAAGAAAACTGTTGCGAAAACACAATTTTTGCCTAGTCAGTTTCGAACAGTATTGTGCTTCCTGCACCGCGTTGCGGATCATCTTTCTCTCCCTCTTTCTCTTTAATTTTGCGGAGGTCAGTGCATTTCCCTCGCTAATATATAATGCGTTTTCTTTTTCTTTTTCTTTCTTCTCTTTTATTTGTTGCTTGTTTACACTTTGCGTGCCTTCATCCTTTTTGTTTTCCGTCGCTTTTAGCAGCCGCTATTTCGCTTCTCTTGAATGAAAATGAAAAAAATCAGAGACGCATACAATGCCATCGTTTCTTCTGAATTGAACGACAGTTGTTCAGTCCTTTAGGGGTGCAAAGATTGAGTAGTGTGCACATATTTAATGAAAAGAATGTAGCAGGTCTCGTTGTCCTTTCCCATTTGTATCTGCGGCTTTTCTTTGCCTCTTGTTTTGTCCAAATCTGCTCTGGTTTTTTTGCCGTTCTCTTTCTCTTAGTTTCTTGTTACGCATTTCAGAATTCTCACTCCATCGACCTTCACCTAAATTTTAAGCGTAAATAATTCACATTGCATATATACACCTCGATAAAAAAACTTTAACAGAAACTGACTTTAACCATTCTTAAATCTATGCTAAACACTTTTTTACCTGGATAATATTTATTTTTCTTTCTCTCTTTATTTTTTCTTAACTCCACACAAAAAGCATCTTGTGCATTTGCTGTAGCGTATTTTTACCATCACCACCATTATTGTGATTAGTTTCTCTCGCACACCTTTTTCTCTTTAGCACTCCTGCACGACGCTGGGCCAGTAAGATCCCTGCTGACTTAAAGTCGTGTCTTCCTGTCGCTTGAACAAAGGTAAAGGCTTTTTTCTTTTCTCATCTCAAAGTACCAGTAAACGAGCATTACTTATATATATATACTACACAATTTTTGTACAACGGTGAGGCATCTGTTTTGGGAATTTCAACTTTGCTCTTCAGTGCACTGATTTTGAGAACACACGCGTTTTTCTGAAACTGTGTGTGTTTCTCTGCAACTACTGTGCAGAACAAGCAAATTGTGGAACGGAAGGCATCCTTCAAAAGTGGAAAAAGGAAGGAAGAAGAAAGTAGCGCAAAACCGAAAACTTAAGGTTTTCTTTTTAGTAGTTTCAAAAAGCCCGTTGTCTTTTTTACTTTGTGCCGGCTCTCACACGCCTACTTGCCCACAAAGCGAAACATTTATTGTGCGCGCTGCTCCCAATTACAAAATTAATTAAAACTTGCCCTCTATTTAAATTCACTGTTTTTCTCTATTCACTGTTACTCAAAATCACCTCTGTCACAAAAATTAAAGTCTTAAAGTGTTTTTCTCTCTTCTGTTTTGTTTTTGTTTTCCTAACCGCAGATTTCACATAGTTTGGGTTTGAAAGGAAAAAACTGTTTTAATTCTTACTACTGCTTTTGGCAGTATCTCTCTTTTTCATCTCTCGACCCATCTGCTTTCGTAGTGACCAGAAACCGAACAGTTAACTCTCTTTTTTTGTGTGTGTGTGGTTGTTGAGCGATTCTTTTCTTTCTTTCCTCCTTTGTCGCTCCATTGGCTTATTATTTTTACTTTTAAAAGAAGAAAACAAACAAAAAACGGCTTTGTTCGTGCGCCGTTTCAAAGATAAAAAATAACAATAATTCGTGTTCTTTTTTGTTTTCTTTCTTTTCTTAGTAGCCACTTCCAGCCCTCTCTCGTTGTGCTGCTCGTCCTCCCACATATTCCTAACGTTGCCTTCCAGTCGCAAAAGGCGTGTCGTCTAGTCCACCCGCTCGTTGCAGGCTACCAAGATGGGCTGTCACTACCTTAGCAGCGGCAGCGTCCTCGGGGCGGCGCTGAGCCTCGCGGTCACGACCATGGGTGCCGGCATCCTCACCCTCCCGTCCGCGTACGCCGATGCCGGCATCATCCCCGCCTCTCTCGCCCTCATCGGTGTTGCCTTTCTCACTGTCTTCTCGATTGACTGCATCGTCTTGGCGATCGAGAAAATTGGCCGCAACTCGTACGAGGAGCTGACGCGCGAGCTGCTGGGCCGCCATGCTGAGGAGTTTATCCGCTACATGCTGCTCATCTACAACGTGGGCAGCGCCATCGGGTACTTGGTGGTCGTCGAGGACCTTATCGAGCCGATGCAGCCCTATGTCACGAGTTACTTCCCGCCGCTGACGACGCCGAAGCACACGCTGCTGACGGTGTGGGCGGTGCTCATCCTGCCCCTCTCCTGCGTGCCGACGCTGGGGGCACTGCACATCTCCTCCTTCCTCGCCATCTCCGCCACCAGCCTGATCTGCTGCATGATCATCTTCCGCTACTTCGTGCCGGGGCCGACGGTGCCGTCCGCCATGACGACGGAGGCGCTGGCCAACGGCACGGCCTCGCCATCGTGGTGGTGGGGCATCCACCCGCTGCTGGCGCTGCCCATCATCATGTTCTCCTTCGACTGCCAGTCACTCGTCTTCCAGATCTACGCCGGCCTCGACGACATGCGCCGCAGCACCATGGCGGAGGTTTCCGTGCTGAGTCTCATCGTCACAGGCGCCATTCACGCAGCCGTTGGACTCTTTGGGTACCTCTCGAACCCGGTGGACGTGCGTGACAACATCATCAGCAACTACGATCCCAAGGTGGACCGCCTTTTCACCGTGGGCTACATCCTCTACGCCGCACCCATTATTTTAGCGTTCGTCATTATGCTCTTCCCCATCCGCGACTCCATTTTTATCATGTGGTACGGCTACAGCTCGGCTTCTGTGGCAACGCACGTGCCGCGCCAGAAGGACTTTACACGTCTCGTTGATGAGGAGGAGAAGCTGGTGCTGATGGCGGTAGGGGACGAGGACGATGCGACGTGCATCGACGTTATTCGCAACAACTACGGCAGCACCGACGCAAAGCTCAAGAAGATTGTGGCGGCGAAGAAACACACAAATGACATTGAGACGATTCCTCCACGCGATCACCTCATCATCAGCATCGCACTCAGCACTCTCTGCGTGACGGTGGCGCTCATCGTGCCTGGTATTGTGTCCGTGGTGTCGTTGCTTGGTGGTGTGTGCAGCTCCACGCTGTGCTTCACAATTCCCGGTTTGTACCGCTATCAACTGCATCACCGCGGCATCGCGCACTGCGCCAACTGGTGGAGCTGGATCCTGACACTTTTCATGATTGGGTTTGGTGTGATTGGAGGAACATTGGGCACCATCGTCGCGGTGATGAACTTTTTTTAATCGCAGGGAAGCGAAAGAAAAAAAATGGGGGGACGAGAAGAAAAAAGCCTACAAAAAAAAATTATTAGGGAAACGGAAGGAGTGCTGAGAGATCCGTTGCCGCTAATCATCACAGCAACAACAACAATATGCAGCGTGTGAGGCTTATCTACGGAGGTTGGAATGCAGTTGCTTCTTTATCGCTGCTCCTGTTGATCCTCTTTTCTCTTTTTTTTCTTGTTTGTCAGTGGTGCTATTCTCGGCCGTCGATTCTGACACCATTTCTTGTTTGTCTCTTAATAGTAAAGTTGATTATACATGTACTTTGTTTTTTTTTTTTCTGAAGTGCTGCGTTACTGTGCAACTATTTCCAACATGCAGTTTTTTTATGTTGTTTGGGCTGTTGGGGGGAACTGAAACAGGTACGCAGCGGATGTTTTTTGTAGACAAAATTAAATTAATTGCGGGAGGACATAAGAAATTGTGTGCGGAAATCAATGTCTGGTAAAAGTGGTAGCACTACACACTTGAAATCGTTAAAAAAGGAATATTTTTTATTCCTAAAGCTCTTTTTTTTTCACTTTTTCTGAGTACTCACGCACTACACGTGTTTTGTCATGAACGTGCGAAAATCTAATGGGTACTTAGAATCTCACAAAAAAAATCCTTTCGCTGCAATGAAAGAAAAACAGATCTATATATGTTGAATGCCAAAAATATAGTCTTTTGATTTTTTAATTCTGAGTGCGAAAAAACATCGAAGAGGTTGTCACGTTATTCCATCAAAGAAAACACACACCTCGGGTTTTTTCCACCCCCACGTAATGTTCCTTATGAATTTTGTTGACAAACATAAAACGCTTTTGTACTTTTTTTAGAGGAATAATTTTTTGGTTTTTTTCCCCCGTAGGGACGCACATTAAATTTAAAAGGAAAAAGAATCATATTTATCCTTCTTTTTTTTTTTTCAAGCAACGCTTTTTTCACCTTTTTTTGTTTTTTGAGAAAAAGCTCTTTGTTAGCTTTTTTTTTTTGTCCCTCTTTCTCTCTCTCTCTTTGGACTTGCCTCCTCCTTTTCCTTTTACTGTCGACTCTCAACAGTGTAAATGGTAAAAGCAAAGGGAAAAGTATTGAATCAATATGAGTGTGAAGTAGAAAAGAACATTTGCAAATTAAAAAAAAAAAGATTTTTAAAAGAGAGGAGTGTTGGGGGAAGGTCTCACCCTACAAAGGGTGAAAGAGAGCTGGGCGCATACACGCGCGAGCTCAGCAGGTAACACTAAAGCTCTATTTACTTACCTGGCTGCTTGCGGAATGCGCAAAACAAAGTACCATGTCGATGCACGCATGCACGCGCAAACACACAAACGCACACACACACGCAGACAACAACAAAAATCCTGGCTGACGGTTCGTGTAAGCTCAACTGCGAAATTATTTTCTATGCGACGGAGCTGAACCGCCTGCTGAGAACCTGCAGAGCACAAAAAAATCGAAACACTTTTTTCCAATTAGAGTAGCTGGTCAATTGACTGCCTTCTTCATGAGGAGCAAAGCTACACGCTCCTATTTTCTTGTCGGTACAGAGACAGATCAACACGCAGGCAACAAAATGACCTTTTCCAAGATGACCTGCGATAATGTGTGAGAAAAAAAGATTTGACGGAGGGATCTCGTCCAGTTGCACTGCTGGCAAGACGGTGTGCAACTTTTTTTTCTCAATCACTTTTTTCCGACCCGAATTTTTTTTTTGGTGATTATGTGTGCTATATTTCTGCTTTTCAGTGTGCGTGGTGATTTTAGTTTTTTTTCTTTTTCTGTGGTGCGATGCTCTCCTTTCCCCCTTTTCTCCCTCTCTCTGTTTCAGTTTTTTTTTTTCTGTCTTTGATTTTGGCGTGCGGACTTGAATATGCTGGAACTCTGAGGTGCTTGACAATCCTTAGTGCAAAAAAGACCACTGAGATGCACGCAGATGTTTCCCCTTTTTTTCTTTTCTATTTAACCGTTGCGCTTTAAAAATTTAACTATATTTTTTTCTCTTGTTGGACTTTTGCTGTTTTTCTTTCGATTTTGGATCTTGTCGTTGTGTGCGTTTAGTGCAAAAGTGCTTTTCCATTGTTGTGCACCTCCAGGATTTGCTTCCTTCTGCACCAAACATTTTGTTTTTGTTTCTCCGCTTGTTGAATACCGGCGTTTTGGTGTTGTTCTTACTTTGCTTTAAACGTAACTTTTATTTAGTTTGTCATCCCTGCTTCTGACGACGATTGCCGTTATTTTTCTTACTTACCTTTTAGTCGCACATCTTTCTTTAGTTTATCTCACTCTCTCCCTTGTGAACCTGATGAAGTACCTGACCTTAACAAACATGACCTTGCTGTTCCTGCTAAATGAATAGCAATCGATACTTAAGAACACAAAAAAAGGAAAGGAAAACGAGAACATCACGCACGCATCATTGACGCCGAACCTGTGAGAAGCGCTTTTTTGATGGTGTTGCGATGACGGGCTAAGCGCACAAGAAATGAATCGAGGTGTTAGGGCATCTCTTTCTCTCTAGAACTTCGTACATATTGAGCGCTGTCGCACTCCAACAAGAAAAGGAGGAAAAAATGTTACTTAATTGGACATGAAGTTCCAGTTGTTGCGCGCTGTCCTTCTGTATCCACCGCACATGCAACGTTTTGTCGAAATTACTCTGCAAAGCGTAGAAAAAAAAGAGAGAAAAAAGGTTAAGTTGATAAATTATATTCTATGTCTCTGCAACGTCTTGAACTGCTTTCTTTTCAACACTTTTCATCTTGCCCCCCTTTTTTTTATAACTCTGAAAACTCTGCTCATCCTTGTGATTAAAACGCACCATTATGCTCGTCCAACTCTCTTTAAAAAGGTGTTTGCACCACGTATACTCTTTTTGTCAAGTTAATTAAACTACTATTGCTGTACTATCTGTTTGAGAATCACAAAAATTGTAGCGAAGAATCTCTTTCACCTCCTCTACCCTTTTTTTTTAAAATAAGATAGAAGACATAGCAGTTGTTGTCTTTTTTGGTTCTAAAGAACTGATAACTGAACAAAGAGTGTTTTCTTTGTTCATTCTTACTCAAAATTGAATCTTCGGTGGTGCAGAGGCATTCTTCTCGAATATCATTTTTCTTCTTTTTTTTACGTTACCTTCTGGGACGCCTGCAGGTACATACGCCCGCGCATCCTCACTCGTCTCTCCGTAGTGTAGTAGTTGTATCGATAAAGCTGTCTCTGTCGACATCCTTTTCTTTGTAAATTTTCTTGTTTGTTAACTGTTAAACATCATAATACTTTTTTCCTCTTTTTTTTTTTTTGGAGTGGTAGCGTAGTCAATTGAGTGTCCAACAACGTATGATCTCCTCGGCTTTGATTGCTTCTTTTCACTCCTGTAGTTGATTGTCTACTTTTTCTTCGTTTTTCTTTTTCTGTAATTCACCCACTAGCCTAAAAAAAAAAAGGAAGGAAAAATGATCTCGTGTGGTGACTTGCGCGTGAACAGCGGCAGCGTCCTTGGGGCGGCGCTGAGCCTCGCGGTCACGACCATGGGTGCCGGCATCCTCACCCTCCCGTCCGCGTACGCCGATGCCGGCGTCATCCCTGCAACGCTGGTGTTGGTCGGCGTCGCCATCTTTACCGTTTTTTCGGTCGATTTTATCATTCTCGGCGTCGACAAGCTGGGCCGCAACTCGTACGAGGAGTTGACACGTGAGCTACTGGGCAAGCGGATGGAGGAGGTGGTGCGGTGGATGCTGATTGTGTACAACACCGGAGCCGCCATTAGTTATCTGGTCGTCGTGGAGGACCTTGTAGCCCCGTTGCAGCCTCTGGTGACAAGTTACTTTCCGCCGCTGACGACGCCGAAGCACACGCTG
>JASAOP010002687.1:0-53380 GCA_030849055.1 Crithidia thermophila
GCAGGAGCCAACGGGTTGACGCACACCGTTCCTGCCGCCATCGCCGCGGCCACCACCACTGCCTCTTCAGCGGCCCTTTCTGCGTCGCCCACCACGTCGTCGTGTCGCCCACCCCCGCCGCGGCCGTCACGCGTCGCTGCAGGGCCCCGTCGCATCGTCGTTGCGTGGCGCAGCAGATACCGGCGCACCCTCTTCAGGAAAAAGTCAGTGACGGGCTGCACGACGTGCACGCGCGCCTCGGGCGGCAGTGTGCTGAGCGACAGCAACGCCTGCTCTTGGAACAGCGGGGCGGCGTGGAAGACCAGAGCGTGCACCAGCGCGGATTCGACGGCGAAGAGCATATCCTTCTCGTCAGAGAAAAAGTCCTCGATGGAGTAGAGGAGGAGAGGGAGAGGAAGCCCGCTGCCGTCCGCGGTGACGTCGTCCATCTTGCCCTCCCGTGTAGTGTGCTCACTGAGGACGCGGTGCAAATCGCGCCGCATGCGGTCCCATATCGACGTGAACGTTTCGCGGTCCTCGACGTCGCCAACAACCCGGCACAGAAGAGAAGAGTTGAGGGCGTCGTCGAGGAGCACCATCACGTACGGGTGGTCCTGGCGCATGGCGAACACCTCCGACCCGATGTAGAGCTGCAGCGACTGCCGCGCCGCCTCGGCGTCAATGACGACGTGCGTGGGCCGGTAGGGTGGAGGCGACTGCAGACAAACGAGATGCGTGCCGGTTATGGAGCCCGTCGTCGAGGACGGCAAGAACATCTCCGCTGATCCTGTCCACAGCGGGCGAAGCTGCCACTCCTGCTGCAGCTGCTGCGGCTGTGCTTGCGCCCGCTTTTCGCGGCTGGATGTACGTGCTGAGGACAACGGCGCTTTCGTGTCGGGTACCAAGCGGTAGAGAACGTCGTTGCGGCTGCGCTGCAACACACCGGCGGGCACGCACACCGCCGACGTGTGCCCGGGCAGTGCGTGTGCGTAGGTGCTGATGGCGTAGGCAGCAGCCGTGAGAACGTGCGCTGCTTCGCTTCGCTCCTCCACGATTCTGGTCAGTGCCCGCAAGCCCTCTGCGGCACCAGTGGTGCGTATGGCGAGCCCCA
Source organism: Crithidia thermophila (assembly GCA_030849055.1). NCBI lineage: Eukaryota > Euglenozoa > Kinetoplastea > Trypanosomatida > Trypanosomatidae > Crithidia > Crithidia thermophila. The sequence goes on from JASAOP010002687.1 coordinate 1,091, forward strand.
CAAGGCGAATGTCGCAGAGGGAGCGCGGCGTTGGTGGCGGCAGCTGGAGTAACAGCTGGAGGAGAAGAGGGAGAAGCGAGTTGGCCGCACTGCCAAGTCCGATAACCGCACAGAGCACGTTGTTGATATGCGCTGCAGAGGCAGAGGCGGTCAGAGAAGCATCCTCGGGTGCGGGTTCCACAGCGTTGCTGTCTTCATCCCTTTCGACACTACCATCGTTGAATTGTGAGCCGGCGTACAGCTGCCGCGTCCGTCTGGTTGCGCTGCTGCTGTGACCGCCGTCATCGTCGGCAAGGTTGCGCATACTCCGCACGGCGCTCTTCAGCTCCTTGCGCAGAAGAGGCACCGCGATGTGCTGCAACGCGGCAGGCTTGTTCAGCAGCAGCGTCAGGGCGAGGCAGTCCACCACCTCGTCCTCGTCGCGCCGCACCACAGGCGCTCCGCTGTCGGAGGATGTGCCCTTGAGGGTATTTGCCCACGCATCGCCCATCGCAGACAGTTCCTTGAGCAACACTGGCGCACCCGCGGCATTGACACGCGACAAGTAATCGATAAACGGCAGCGCATCGCACAGTTCGGTGGGAAAAGCGGAAGAATACGGCGTTTCCGCGCCGTGCGACTCACTGGGCGCAACTGCCACTGCGTTGATTTCCGCTTGCGAGCTGGACATGGACACGTCGTGCTCGTGCTCTTCATTAAGACCACTTCTGCTGTCGTCGCTCTGCCGGCTTCCAAAACTGCTCTCGCCGCGCTGCGCCGACTTTTCTTCCTGCTCGTCATCGTACGCGGGGGTCTCCGCAAAAAGAGCTTCGCTGCCGTCGCTTTCGAATAGTGCGCTTCCCGCCCGTGTGTCACTGTCCTCAGAGGCGGTGTTGCCATGCTTATATTGCTTCTCCGCGTGCGACGGAGGAGGGGATGGTTCTGACCGGGGCGTCAAGGATTCAGGAGAGGTTTGCGCAGCTCCGTCTTGCCGCCTCTTGTCCTGTGCACTTTCATCGCTCGGCCGGTCTGTATAAAACGTAGAGAAGGTTGGCGAGAAATGCTGACGCTGAAGCGTCAGGGTTGTGGGAGATGTGCGCTGCTCGATGGGCGAGAGGTCCGCCCGCAGACTGGCACTGGTGTCCTCGTACGCAGCAGAGGCACCACCGGTTTCCCTTTCCCATAATTCTCTTTCTGGAGGTACGCACACCGCTGCAGCGTTGCGGCTGCGCTCCGTGTTCGCGTGCACCGCCTCCAACACTCTCTCCATGCTGGGAGTGACGGAGATGGGCCGCAGGGTGTCGTAGTCATTTGCATCTCCATCCTCTTGCTCTTCGTAGCGCCACCCTCGGCGGTCGGCGGGGACGTTGGGGTTGGCGTTGTAGGCGCTGTTGTGCGATGCCTGCTGCCCCGCACCGCGCGGGGAGTTAGTGAGGGAGGAAAGTGTGGCGGCACTGACGCCTGTGACTCGAGTGTCGCAGGGCAGCGCAGCGTGTCCGCTGCTTCCCGTGGTCGGAGGTGCGGCTCCGTTGTGCGGAAAACCGCTGGAGTCGTGCGACAGCGACGCCACACTTGCCAGCACGGAATGCATGTCGTCTCGGTCAAAGTAGTCTTCGAGTCGCGACGACGCATGGGCGAGCATGTGGTCCGCCTCGGTGGTGGAGAGTGCCGGCAGCACCACTGGGGCCAGCACGCGGGTGCGACGCGGCGACGACTTTGGGCTGTGGCGCATGTAGATGTGGCCGGTGTAGGACTCACGATACGACGACACGGGTTGGTCATCGACGCTTCGTCCCGTCGCCGTGCCTCTTGTGCAAACATCGTCCGATTCGAGCGGAGCCGCATATTGGTTGCTACGTTTTGTTAAGTAGGTTGCGGATGTGCGCGGCGCGTACACGTGTGCCTGTGCACGCGCCTCCGACTTTGAGAGGCGGGATGACACGCTGGCATCCGCAGACGCGGCGTCAGACATGGCATCGCTGTAAGACGGCGGGGGCGGCATCAGGTACGCGTCGTGTTCGCGACGGGCGTCGCGGTGGTCAGGCACACCGATGCGCTCACGAGCCGCGCGGTAGTTCAAGCCCTCCACGTGTGTCACGTGCTCTGCTGAGTGGGAGCGACTGGGAGACGCCCGGCCGTGCGCGCTAGGCGAGTTCACGCCGCCCTCGGCCTCGCGCGCACGTTGGCGACGCGAGTCATTCTCACTTCTGGAATTAGCAAAGCCCCGCGTTGCTCGCACCTCGTCAGTTGCCCGGACATCTCTTCCGTTGGTGTCTTTTTGCCTGTCGCGTAACGGCGACGGCAGCGGTAAAGGGTGGAGGATGTCGTCTGTGCGCAACACATCCAGCTGCCGCAGCACCGCGTAGGCACGTGACAGACCAGCCGTTGACATGAGAGTCACGCGCCACTTGTTGCTCAGTCAAAGCACTGAGAATTGTGAAGGTGAAAAAAAAAAAGGAAATAGTGGCTGGCAGGTCTACACCACAAAGTTTTGATAGCTTACAAGAGGAACAATGTGTTTCCGTAGAATCTAGAATCTAAGAGTTGAAGGAATTAAAAAAAAAAAAGGGAGAGGTGGTACAGAAAAATTGGCGCAAAGGCTCTAAACTAGACGGAAAGGTACAAGTACAATGTATGGAACTGTCGATGTAAAATAGAAAGAGTAAGCATCGACTGAAATTATCCGTGCGCAAGAAGGTGTGTGAAAGCGGGAAAGATATTTAAGAAGAGTATACAAAGGAAAAGAAATGCCGGATTTAAAAGTTGAGTTGAGACTAGGAAAAAAATTTCAGAGCCGCAAGTGTGGCACGCAATACGCCGCTGCTCATCAAAAACAAAGCACAGAAATACAGTCTACAAAAAACGAAGGCGTTTTCAATTCGCCGTGCCTGTTCGCAATCAAGGTGCTTATGGCAAATTTGCCAAATAGCCCGCAACGGAGAGTGAGTGCTTGAACACTTTCCCTCACCTTCATAGTTTCTTTTTCCATTTTTTTTTGAGTCTGATCTGGAAGCCACGAACTAAAAATTCAAGGAAGTCAAAATGCCCCCCAAAAAAACTGTGAGCAGGTGAAAACAATATAGCAGATAAAAAGAAAAAATAATGAGGAGTACAAAAGTCAAGATTCTGTTGATAAAGAGGACAAACGACAAAACGACCTACACCATTTTTGTATCAAACGGTAGTTACAGTGCTTCTTTGCTTTTGCTTCTTTTGTTTACTAATTTATCTTTTATTGGGAAGGCGCCAAGATTCGAGGTGCGGCGCGCTGAGCCCACGCTGCTCTCACCTGGTTCTGAATCGCTGACGTCATGTTCAACGAACCGGCTTCCTGGAGCTGCTCTGAAAACTCCAACGCACTGCGCCGGACAATGATCATGCGCGGCTCCACGTGACGCACCACAAGCTGGTCCAGTCGGCGAACACGCGAGCACGCCACGTAGATGAGGTGCGGACAGTCGAAGAACTTCTCGCAGTCCAGCACGACAGTGCCCTGCAACGTCAGCCCCTGCACCTTGTGGACCGTGAAGGCGTAGCCGAGTTGCAGCGGGATCGTGAGCACCTCATGCCCATAGTAGTAGCTCTGCGCCGTGCCGCCGACCAGCAGCGACACCGGCGGCACCTGCACCACCTCCCCGCTCAGCAGTCGCACAATGGGCAGCTGCTCGAACAGCTTGCTGTGCGCCACGCGCTTAAAAACGGCGCGTCGTGCGTTGTCGGTGTTGCGGGGAAAGAGAGCCGGGTCGGGCGGCGCGAAGGCCTCGACAATGCCGACGCTGCCGTTCGACACCGTCCGCGACAAGTTGCGGTTCACCATCACCCGACAGCCGAGCTTCAGCCGCAGGGGAGAGAGGGAGTGGGCGATGTCGGCGCTGGTCATGTCCGCGAGCGTCATGGACACGCTCAGCGGCACCATCGACATCGGCTCTGTCGACAGCATCGTCACGAGACGAGCCCCCAGCCGCGCCGCCACCGCACCCGCCACGGCCTCCCACTGCGTCTCCGTGAAGAGAGAGGACGCCCGCTGTGGCCGGCGCAGTGTCATTGCCAGCATCTTCGCCGCCGTCGTCGTCCGCACCATCGCCGGCGGCACAAAGGCGGCATCCGCGGCAGCAGGCAGCGGAGGAAAAAACTCGTCTGTTGCCGCCGACGCAGTCGCCGCGTTGCAGCCGTCTGCGCTGCCTTCCGTCGTCGTCGCGACACAGGACGGCGTCACCACGTCCACCTGTTCGCCCGGGTCGCGGGTGCGAATGCGCAAGACGAACCGCGTCGAGGCCAGCGTCTCCGTGCGCACCGGCATGAGCACCATTTCGTGGTCAGCGATGGACTGCGCCGTGGCGGCGCCGTCCCCCACAATGCGTTGGGCCTCCTCCAGCAGCATGCTGAGCAGCTGCTCCCTCCGCGGCAGTGGCCGCTGCATCCCATTGGCATCGCGTGTCATCTCGATCAGGGCGGAGCGAGTGAAGGTGCCGCACAGCTGCAGCGGCCCACGCTGCGGGGTGAAGGTCATCTTTTGCGACGTCAGCTCGCCCAGCTTGACGTCGTTGAGCTGCTGCGCCTCCCGACGACGTGGGAAGATGTAGGTGATGTGCGTCGTGTCGGCCGGGATTGGCCGGTCGAGCGCCTGGAAGTGCTCGGTGTTGAAGTCGCCACGGCGCAGCTCCTCCAAGAGTTGTAGCAGCGGATCGCCGACGTAGTGCCGCATCGGCGTCACCAGGCGGACCGCGACGAGGCGCTTGAAAGCGGCGCTTTCGTAGGCGGGCATCGCATCATCCCGTGAGAGCTGCAAGAAGTCTCCGCACACGATGACCTGGAGCCCGCCAAAGGGGGCGTGGCACATGCGGGCCAGCCGCGCCTCCATGTCGAAGGCGTCAAACATGCTCGCGTCGAGCAGCGACACCTCGTCCACGATGACAACGTCGACGGCGCGCAGCGCGTTCACGTCCCAGCGGTGCGGCGTGGTGTCCACCGGCGCGTGGAAGGCGTGGTGGAAGGTGCAGCCGCCCAGCTGCACCGCCGCGACACCGGTGGTGGCCGTCACGGCAACGCGCAAGCCCAGACTCGTCAGCTCGCGGAAGATGGCCTTCAGCAGCACCGTCTTGCCCGTTCCCGCGCTGCCGCCGACAAAAATGCTGAAGCCGTTCTTGGCCAGCTGCATGACCTGCTGCTGATCGCGCGTCAGCTCCATCTCCGTCACGGAGACGTCCACCGGCGTGTCGAGCTTGGGTGGCACGTACGCGGTGCCGAGTTCCGCGTAGAGGCGCTCCAGCTCCCGGTTCAGAAACGTGAAGACGTCCTGGCGCTCAATGAGCTGTGCCACGGTGCTCATCCAGTGCTCGGGACCACGGCGGCGCAGTGGACGCAGCAGCCGAGCGCGGGCTTGCGCCACCGCCTCTGTAGGAGAAAGCGGCACCACGGGAGCTTTGCTAGGGTCCTGCGTTACGTCCTTCCCTTCCTGCGATGCCGACGATGGGTCGCCGGGAGGGACGGCAACTTGGGTTTCCATCGCAACGGCGCTGTCGACCTTTTTGCCTCGTCTGGCTTTCCTCTTCGCCTCTTTCAGAGCTGCCGCGGCCTCGCGCGCGTGGCGCTGCTCTCTGTTGCGCCGCCGCAGCCAGCGTCTCTGTTTGCTCTCGTAGCTCCTCTGCTGGTCAGCCATGTTCTTCTGCAGCGCAGTCACGTACTCCGTCGGGCTCCACTCGATGTGGAGCGGGTTGACGGGGCTGCGATAGAAGCCAACGCGGAAGAGCAGCTTGGCAGACGGTGAGGCGGTGTTGACTAAGCGGCCATTGAAGGGGTTCACGAAACTGCTCTGGAAGAGGTCGCCGTAGACGCCAGTGGACGGCGAGGCTGGGCCAGGTGCGGAGGCGTCCACGGGCAGCTCCTCCGATGACGGTGCGTTTTGGCGAGGTCGCGAGAGCAGCGGCACGCGCGGGATCTGGTGGCGGCGCGGGGGGAGCAGCTCCAGCGGAATTGGCACGTGCGACTCGCTATCCGGCTTGGACGACGGGGTGGAAGTGTGATCGTCGGGTGTGGTGCTGTCTGTCTGTGCAGCCTCTGTTATGGCGGTAAGAAGATCCAGCAGCTCGTCGTTGGACGCAGCAGTGGCATCCGCAGGTGACAGATTCTGACTACCGTCAAGTGCGCTTCCACCATGCTGCTCTGCCGTTGTTGAAGCCGTCGGCGTCGGCGTCAGCTCTGCAGCTAAGTGTGACGGAGGCTGTTCAGAAGGCGGCGAAATGCTTGCTGGTGGGGAGGTTGAAGTTGATGCAGTTGAGTCAAACAACCCACTGTGCAGAAAAGTAGCGGTGTACTGTCGTTCCTGCGACTCCTCTTCCTCCTCGACACTGCGTGAAAAACGGGTCTTTGCAAAGCTACTGTAAGAACGACAGAGAGTGGCAAGAGGCGGCAGGGCAGCAGCGGCGGGAGTGAAACCCCGCCATGCGCACGTAACACCTCTTCGCATGCAACAGCAGCAGCAAGGAAATATGAGGGAAAAGTGGGTAATTTTCTCCGTTGTTCTTCACAGTGGCTCTTTTTCTGAACGAAGTAGTTATAACGTCTTTAGTGAAGGAGAGAATATTGGGAGAAAGCAAAGGGAGATAATGAAAGTGAAAAAAAAAAGAGAAAAATCGAGGGGAAATGTTTGGGAATAAAAGTCATACCTTTTTTTTTTTTCGGAGACTTGCACTGTCAATAAATGCTAATCATACAAGCTTGACAACACCTCTTCTCAAATGCTGTGGTTTGCAGGTTTTGGCTCCTTTTTTTTTAATTAAAAGCTCAAGGTTCTAAAAAAGAAAAAAAGCTGATGATGTTCATTACAAGGTGACATAAATTGTATTCAAATTACACGTACTTATGGACTTAAAAATAAAAATGACGCAAAACGCTTTCAATCGTTCACATCTCTAGAACTTCCAAGATGGCAATAGCTACGCGCTGTTGGTGCTGCTCGCAGCGTGTGCGACAGCCTCGTCCAGCGACAGCGAGGCAAACACGTGGCGCTCCCCGTAGCGTTGCCGAAGCTCCTTGAGAGCGTCTGTTTTAATAAGCATCTTTGGACACGAAGCTCGGCGCACAACCGGCCGCAGCTGGCACACGGCCACGCACTCGGTGCCGTAGACGGAAAGGTTCGGAAACGCCACACCAAGGTGCTCCATCGCCCGCAGCTCCCCGTCCTCCGTCTGAATCTCCTCGACCGCGGGAGCTGCAGCGGCAGTGTTCTGCGCCGTCGACGGGTCAGCGAAAACCTCATTTAGCAGCTCCCGCAACAGATCCGACACGGTCAGCGACAACTCGCGCACCTCGCGCAGGACAACGTACCAAACCTTCCCCTCCTCCGCTGCATCATCGCTGACCTTTGTAGCCGCGTACCGGGAAAAGATCGGCATCTCCGTCAGGTCGCTAAAGTCGATGCAAAAGGCGATCTGACGCCCCGGCTGTGCGTTGGGACGGGACGCAAACTCGCGCAGCCAATTCACATCCTTGGCGCTGAAGTCGTTCGTTGCGGCCATCTCTGCGATGTCCTCCACCGTCAGATCGCCGTCCTCGTCGTCGGCGTCACTGACACCCTCTCCATCCGGGAAGGCGTCGGTGGTCGCGGCACCACTGTCCGCGTTCGCTTTGTCCACCACCGCGTCGTCCTCGTCCTTGTCGATGGCCTCAATGCGCGGATCGCCGTGGGCCCGCTTCCGGGACGTCTCCTCGCCCTCCGCACCATTGTTGTCGCGGCCGCGCTTCTGTGGGCCGCCCTGCAGCGAGCTGGGCCGCACCTCCTGCGTCTTGACCTCCTCCAGGCTCCAGATGGTCTGGCGGGAGCAGTGCGCGCAGTAGTGGCTGCACTTCCACCCCTGCGGCGGGCCGTCGAGCCGCACCCGCGACCCGCAGTGGCGGCACACCTCGTCAAAGACCGTCATGGTGGCGGTGGTGGTCGGCTTGGCGGTGCTGGTCTGCGCTGCTGCCTTCATGGCGCGGGCGGCAGTGCTCGCCGGCGTCGACGACGTCATCGTGGAGGCAGAAACGGAGGGCGGTCCGGCGGTGATGGCCGGCGTGGACGGGTCGGGGCGGCTCAAGATCTCCTCCACGTTCGTCGGCACACCGAAGTCCTCCTCGCCGTCGTTGCCGTCGTCGCCCTCCTTGCCGCCGGCCTCCGCGAGCAGCAACTCTTGCTGCGTGTAGCCCATGTCCGTCGCGTGGCGGTACTCGTCCGTGGCACGGCGAAAGCGCTCGATCTTGTGCAGCGCCTCCTCGTCCGCGTAGCTGCCGATGTCGCCAACCGCCACCTGCGCCGGGTTGGCGGAGCGGACGTAGCGGATCTGGTACTTGCTCTCCTTCCCCGCCATCTTCTCGATCACTTCTTCGAGATTCACCTGCTGCGCCGCCTCCGGGTGCTGGAAGAACAGAATATCTTTTTTCAGGTGCATCACCCGCTCCGCCCGCGCGCCGGCCGATTCGTGAGACAGGTTGCACTTCTCTGCCAAGGCGTGGACGACGACGCGGTCCAGCGCAGACAGGTTCGGCAGCTCCAGCTCGTACTTGGACTTGTCCTCGATAAAGGCGCAGATGAGGCGGTAGTAGTGCTGCACAAACTGCAGCTGGTTGTCCTTGGCATTGAGGGAGTTCGCCTGGGCCGCGTCTTCGGCGCCGCTGGTGGTGTCCCTCTGAAAGTGGAGCCCTTCCGCCACTTCGGCAGGGCGGCTCTCCGTCGGCTTGTGAGAGTGACTGGAGGAGACAATGGTCGCCGGCTTTGCCTTGGCAGCTGCGCCGTCGGCGTTGGCGGCGCGATTGCGAATCGACTGCCGCGCGCTCTCCAGCATGGCGCGCATGTTGGCTCGCGAATCCATCTTCTCAAAAAGTTCAAAAAAAAAATCTAGTGGCTACACACAAAAAAGTAGTTGAAATAATGGCAAAAAAAATTTAGTGTACGTGCTGAAGCCGTGTGCAAAAAAATTGAATCTGAATGCCGGTGTTGTTCAAAAAAAAAAAAAAAGAGTCAAGCACAAATTCTCCGGGTAAGAGTGTCTGCCAGAGTTTCTACAGTGCGAAACAATTGCACAGCTTTGCCGAAAAAGACAACACAGTGAAACAAAGGGGAAAAAGACACAGAAAGAATGAGGCAATAGAGAAAGAGGGAGAAGTTGTGAGGATCAAAAGTTGGATGCTGAACCAATGGTCTTTGTTGATCAACCGTGACAACAAGGGACACTTTCACAAAAGAAGAGTAGCCTCACCATCTCTCCAGCACACGTGTTAAACTTCCCAGTCATGAAATTACCATTCTTCTATACGTTGACTAACAAAGGTTGCAGACACACACACACACACACTTTACACACAGCAACAACCTTTCGAAGAAAACTGCTGCGTCTGCCGCTAGATTTGCCTCTCGAGTTTGCTGGTTCACAAAGACGACTATTTCGGCTTGCATTGAAGCAAAATAAAAGAGTGTTTTCTTTTTGTTTTTCAAGCTGTGAGATTGAAAAGACTATTTAGCCCAGAGGCGGTAGCACCTCTGCAGGTTTGTTGGAAATGGACCGTCCATTACAGGGAAAAACACTTTTTTTTAATGGTATTTTGGATACTACATGAACGCACGACAAGTCGAGAGCATCTATGCTTTTTTTAGTTTAAATGCGCGTCTTCGCATCTGGTTTTGTTAGCGTAACAAGAGAGTGAAAAAAAAAAAAGAGAACAAGTAGAAGCGTATATAAAAAAGGGCAATTTCAAATTCATGTTTATTCGATCGGGAATCAGAATTGAAAAGAAAAGAAGAATTGAGTAGCTACGGTGAATGTTAAGCAACAAATGAGCACTCAAGTACAAGCAAAACACCTCGAATTCATCGTCATTGACGACAATTTGGACAAGGAAAAAGGACAGAGGAAGCAAAAAAAAAGAGCGAAAGAGAGTCTTGTTTAAAAGAAAGAAAAAAAAAAGAACGAAACAGAGAGGTATGAAGAACGCTTGCATACTCGAGAACCGCTGAAGAGTGCTTCTTGTGTCGTACTGTATTTTACAGGTCGCCACGCAGTCCGCACAATGCAACGGTGCTGAGATCGTTGAAGGGGAAAAGAGAGGAAAGAAAAAAAGGTGACGGCTTGAATGGACCAAATCAAGGGACTGTCACATGAAATAGCCTAAGGGCTGACGGACGTGAATTTACTGCTTTTTTTTTCTCCGCACCTTGAAAAGAGAGGGAAGAAAAGTAAAAGAGGAAGCAGTGACGCGCATCAGCTCCATTTCAGGCAAGAAAAACAAACGAATTGATCGAGAAAGAGAGGAAAACGAAAAAAAAAAAAACAGAAAAAAGGGATTGTCGGGGGAACGTAGACAATACAAAAAACAGGACAAAAGGGTAAAGTACATCTCCCTGTCAAGCTGTGAGCGGGGATGCGAAAGCGTTATACACACACCCGACGCAAACTCGTCAAGCAATATCAATCTATTTGAGTTTTTCAGCAAGAAGGAGATGAGGGATAGAAAAGCAAGAAGAGGAGCAAAGTGCTACGCACTTCCTCGCTCGTCAACTAAATGTCCCACAGCTCCTGCTTGTACGAGCACAGCGCCGGAGTCTCCTGCATGATCTTGTAGTGCGCGTCTGCGCGCGGCAGCACACGGGTGAAGACGTACTCGCAGGTGTCCAGCTTAGCCTGGTAGAACCCGTCCGGGTCCTGGCCGGCAGAGACCTTTTTCTGGGCGGCCTCCGCCATGCGCAGCCAGTAGTAGCCAAGCGTCATGTAACCCGAGTACATGAGGAAGTCCTCCGACGACGCCGCCACGGCATCACGGTTCTTCTGCGCCATCAGACCGATCTTGGTCGTCGCGATGCGCCACTGCTTCTGCATCAGCCACAGCTGGCGGCTGTACGCGCCGAGCGGGCCAGTCGAGAAGAGGTGCGCGCGTGCCAGCTTGTTGACACGCTGGCCGAACTTCTGAGCCTGGTTGCCGCCCTTGGAGCTGAGCACCTTGCGCCCGATGAAGTCCATCGCCTGCACGCCCGTCGTGCCCTCGTAGATGGTGCCGATGCGGGAGTCACGCAGAATCTGCTCCATGCCGTTGCCGTTGATGTAGCCGTGCCCGCCCCACACCTGCAGGGAGCGGCTGGCGGCCTCGACGCCCCACTCCGTCAGGCACGCCTTCGCGATGGGGGTGTAGAAGCCGATCTCGTTGTCCAGGTCGTGGGCCAGCTCCGGCGACTTGGCGGCGGCGTGCAGGTCGAGCATGCGGCCCACGTCCAGCAGCAGCGCACGACCACCCTCGGCGACCGCCTTGGCGAAGAGCAGGTTCTGGCGCACGTTGGCGTGGCAGATGATCGGGTCCGCCGCCTTCTCCGGCTCCTTCGCACCGCTCAGGGCTCGCATGGAGCGGCGCTCGCGTGCGTAGTGCAGGCCGTTTTGGAAGGCCAGCTCGGCGTGGCAGACGCCCTCCATCGCGCAGCCCATGCGTGCGGCATTCATGAAGGTAAACATCTCCTTCATGCCCTCGCTAGGCTCTCCGATCAGGTAGCCGACGGAGTTGTCAAAGCTCAGCTGGCACGTCGCGCTCGCCTTGATGCCCATCTTCTTCTCCAGCCCAATGCACTCCACGTTCTTCTTCTCCTCGAGGGAGCCGTCCGGCTTCACGACGTGGCGCGGCACGAGGAAGAGGGAGAGACCCTTGGTGGAGGGCTTCGAGTTGGGCAGGCGGGCCAGCACGACGTGGATGATGTTGTCGACCATGTCGTGGTCGCCGGCGGAGATAAAGATCTTGTTGCCAGTGATGCGGTAGCTCTTGCCGTCCTCGCTCGGCTCCGCCTTCGTCTTCACCTGGCCAAGATCGGTGCCGCAGTGCGGCTCCGTCAGGCACATCGTCCCGCTCCACTCGCCAGACACCATCTTCGGCAGGTAGGCGTCCTTGAGCTCGTCGCTCGCCCACGCGACCAGCGTGCGGCACGCGCCTTGCGCCAGGTCGGGGTACATGCAGAAGCTCCAGTTCGCTGTGGAGGTGATCTCGCGCGTCGTGAATCCCGTCGACAGCGGCAGGTTCTGTCCGCCGTACTTCTCGGGGGAGTTGATGCCCATCCATCCGCCATCCGTGTACGCCTTGTACGCCTCCTTAAAGCCCTTGGGCGTCGTCACAACACCATTAGCGAGCTTGCAGCCCTCCGTGTCGCCGGACTCGTAGAGAGGGAAGAGAGTCTGCGTGGCCAGCTTGGAGCTCTCGTCCAGCAGCGCGTCCATCAGCTCCTTCGTCACGGTAGTGTCGCCCTCGCCTTCCTTCTTGTGCAGCTTTTCGTAGTGGTCGTACATGTTGAAGACCTCTTCGTACAGGAACTGCACATCGCGGGTGCGCGGGGTGTAGGTCAGCGACCGGGCAGCTACCGCCAGCGTCGCACCCGCACTCACGCGCGGAACAGCGGCAACGCAGACACGGCGAAACATTGTGTGTGTGAGTGTGTGTGTGTGTGTGTGTGTGTGTGCGTGGAATTATGTAAAGTCGAAAAAAGAAGCGTAAAGTGACTATAACTACAACGACAATTACGGGAAGCGCGGCAGAGAAAACGAAAGAGCAGCTGGATTCAACTAAAGATTTTTTCTACTTGTTCTTCGAAAGAATTAAAGATGGAAATATATAAGCAGGGTACTAAAAGGAAAACAGCAAAAGAACAAGGGTGAGAGAAATAAAAAGGTAAGAAAGCTAAGCGTAAGATACGAAGATAAAAAGAGGAGTTAAATGAAAGAAAAGCGTTTTCAGTGAGTTCGTTTGGTGAGGCACTGTAAAGAGAGCGAGAGAGGAAAAATAAAAAGTGAGTACGTGTTGATCAAATAAGATGTTTGGTTCTACAATGAATGACCTTGATAGCAACTAGAGAATACATATGTTGGCATGTGAAAAGAGCGTGCGCGACAGCAGTGACATTCAAAAGAATAAAGGGCGAGAGGATGTGCAATAAAGGAATGGATTGGAGTGGTTCTATCTCGGAGGTTGGTCACAAGTAACAGCTACAGAGGTGAAACTCTCTCAATCTGTGGCTGCCTGTTCACTTTGGGAATGCTGTCGCGTCTTATGAAGCTTGTATCGAATTCCGCCGCTTTCCATCGCTGATTGCTTCGAGGTGAAAAAAGAAAGAGGGCCAACAGCACTGAAAACCCTTTTAAAAAGTTTATTTTTGCTCCTCTTCCCTTTCCCTTACAAGGGCAGACTTCAAAGGTGTCTGAAGAGAGTGTTCAAGTTTTGGACAAAGGTGGAGGCAGGTCCACCCTTCCCTCCCACCATCGCTCGCGTCAAGACCAACAGCTCGCTTTCCTTTAAAAAGACTATTTTTTTTACTTATTGGTGTTACTAAAGTAGTAAGATTATGGGCATTGTTTTACAAGGAAAACAAACAAAAAAAGAGAACAAACAGACCCAACCTGCTGTAGCGCACAGACTACGCCAGCTGCCCTCACCGGAAACAACAGCAACAACAAAAAACGGAACAAGAGCAAAGAATTGAAGAAAGAGAACCGATAGAGAAAAAAAAACTGGAAAAAGAAGTATAAGCACGTAAAGAAACTCAGAGAGCCTTTGAGAGACGTTGATGAAGTCACTTGAGCGGCACAAAAAAAAAAACCCACACTTGAGGAAAAAAAGAATGGAGATGCGTCTCAGAAAAAAAAAAAGACAGAAGAAGATGGATGCTGTGTACAAAAACACGTGTCTCTTCTATTTTTACCAGAAAAAAAGAGGTAAAAAAAAAAGGCAGCAACTACGCAGGGCCTTTGATGCAACACAAATTATTGTCCTATTTTTAATGACTTTCCTCAGGGTTTTGAAAGAAAAGCACGCAAGTATCTCACATCAATTTTAGACAACAACAACAGCAAAAAAAAAAAAAAAACAAGGACATGCGTTGGTTGCTTGTCTAATTCACATTTAAAGTTGAAATGCTCATAGAGCTTCCATTCTCGTTCCTTTCTTTTTCTTGTAGTTCTTCCTTCTTTCCATCTTGCCCTCTCTCATCATTTTGTTTCTACAAACTACCTGAAACAGACAAAATAAAACTTAAAAAAAAAAAACAACAACATGAGAATATGGTAGAGGACCGTTTGAGTTTTGCTCCTTCTCAACACTGCTTCCTAAACGGAGCAACACACACGCACATAAACAGACCCCCTTTTTCAACGGGTTTAATTTAACACCAAAACAAGTATTCCGTTAATTTTTTTCTTATCGACAACCGAAAGACAAAAGTTGTATTTTGTGTTTTTCTTTTTTCCCTGAACAGCTGCGATGCTGCTTCCACGTGGTGTGGTCACGGCTTATTTTTTTCCCTCTCAAGAGAGACATACACATTTACGACGTGTGTCGAAGCAGCGCGCTATACCCCAGCAGATGCAGAACCAAAGAATCAAGATGGCAGCGCGCAACAAACGCAGCATCGCGCGTCACTATCGCGCGCAGTAAAAAAAAAAAGGGAAAGAGTGACAGCAAAAAAAAAAAGAGAAAGAAAAGGGAGCAGGAAGGAAAAGGACTTCAGCAGAAGCCACACACGCACAATGCAACTCCTGTCACCGCCTTGAGCATTGTCACCTCCAACGCAGAGCCTTATCACAGACAGAAAAAGCAAACAACCTACCTTTCTTTTCCTGCGTCAGAGAAGTGCTTTCATATACAAGAATTAGCAAGCAGAAAGCACATAACGCGAGACATGAGAAGCCCTTCCTTTCCTTTTTTTAAGGTGCAAAAAAAAATGCAGACTAAAACGTGTGGTCTGGCGCGATCTTTGCCTTCATGCGCGCGGCAAGGCTATTGGTCGACGCCTGCTTCTGGTGATGCGAGAAGTACTCGAGCTTCTGCAGCGTCTTGGCGCCCATGATCTTGCCGAGAGTGTCACGCACGCTGTTGGCGAAGGTCTTCAGCTTGCCCACCTCCGAGTGCGCTGTCCAGAGCTGCAGCGTGACCGGCTTGTTGGGGCGTACTTTGAGCATCATGCCGTTCAGCGTCGTGCTGCACTCCTGGAAGCTCTCACCGGCGCTGCCGACAAGCATGGCCATGAAGACGTCGTCCAGGACCTGCTTGTCGCTAAGGCCGGAACGGTCGCGGTCGAAGACGACGATGGTGATGGTGCCGCCCTTCTTGTTGCGCGGGTGCTCCCACTCGGGACGGATGTCCTTGCGGAACCACGAGTACGTGAAAAGCGTCGGCAGCGCGGACGGCGCAGGCAGGTAGCGCCAGAGCCGCCAGAAGTGCTCCACGTCGGCGACGTTGGCGACGAAGATCGGCTCAAACGTCATCGTCTGCGTCGGCGAGCTAAGGGCGGGGGAGCCGTTGCCGTTTTGGTGCTCATCGGCGTAGAGGTCCCACGAGGCGTGCAGCGGGATCGCAGTCGAGGTGGCCTTGGCGGCCGTGTTGTGGCACCCAAAGAGCTTCGGCAGCTTGCTCTCTGACCAGTCTACGGGCTGCGCCTCCGGCAGCCAGTCCAGCTGCGAGTCGTCGTTTTCGTCCTTCGCCTCCTCGGCCGCCTTCTCGGGGGACTCGGCGGCGGCAGCGGCGCTCGTCGTCGTCGGCTCCGGCTCCTTCATCGTCGGCGCTTCAGCCTTCGGCTCCTCTGCAGCGGCAGCCTTCTGGTCGATGCTGACCGGGGCAGGAATGTCGCTCTTCGGCGCGCCGGGCACAAACGGCGGGGCAGCGGCGCTCAACTTGGTGGCGAGCTGCGGCGACGGCGGCTGCGCGACGGTGTTGGCGGCGGCAGCGGCAGCTTTACCTTTCGCTGGCGTAGATTCTCCTTTCTTGGGCACAAAAGCAGCAGCGGACGGATTCATACTGAGCTGGTGGAACGCGTGCGATGCACTTCGCGACGACGGTGAGAGCGAGCGGTGAAAAAGTTTTCCTTTTTTTTTTCAGTAAGCTTGACTCGTTAGAGGTGAACGCGAAGAGTGGTGGCTACTAAAAAAAAAAATAATTTTGGTGTGTTGTTCGAGTTGCACGGACCGATGATGAAGTGCAAACGCAAAAAAGAAACAATGTACTTTTTTCTCAGTGTGTTTGTCTTTTGATCTTCAAAATGAATGGAATTGTGGGTGCGCGCGGAACTGTATTAGCTCTCTCTTTCAACCGAGGCAAAGCAAAGTGGTTGTCAGGCAAGAAAAGAAAGAAATAATTGAGCAGCAGGTGAAAGCTTGTCTAAACGACAGTGAAAGCGTCGAAGTGACAAAGCGAAAATGAAAAAGATTACTATACAAAAAATCTATAATTCTTTGTATCGACAGTGTGTGTATGTTTGTGTACTGTGGACCCGAAGGACGTTCAGTACAACTCTTCACGACTAACTGTCAGACAAGTGTAAAAAAATACAGACGAAGAGAAAAGGGGTGTTTAGCGACAAAAATTAAAGAGAGAGAGGGGAAAGACAAAAAAAAAGGTCTGTAGCTACTAAAAACAGTGCTCCAATCGGATGCAACAGTTGCGGAGAACATTATTTTGGAACATCAAGGACGCTTTACGCGAACGCTCCGCTCTCACGTTTTGAACACTCGATGCTATTCGTAACAGTACCAAAAGAGAAGAAGAGAAACATGACGCACAAGAAGACATTCATACGACACGGTACTTCTTTTTGAATTTGAGGTTTTACTTTTTTTTTCCAGGGGGTTTGACAAAAACAATTTAGTTTAAATGATTATTCCGTTGCGCGTTAACATTAACTCATCAGCCACATGCACACAGCTGGAGGACCGCGCACGGCAATCTCCGCCTTACATGTCCATCACGACACCGTCGATGACAATCGGGGAGTCCCGTGGGCGGTAGACGCTGCGGTAAATGCGCTGAAACCGCCGCAGGTCTCGATCAATTTTCTGCCCAAACTCCTTCGGCGTGATCTTCTCGTCGGTGAGCTCCTTCAGCAGCGGCTTCGCTGTCGCGACGAAGCGGGTGGATTCGATGCTCATCTGTGGATCGACATCATCGGCCTCGCAGCAGCGCACGAGCTGCTCGACCACCGCCACCACAATCGCCTCGTCCATCTCCTCCTCCTCCTCATCGTCTTCGTCCTCGTCGTCGAAGAAGTCTCCGAAATCGTCACCGGCGGCGTCGTCCACGTTCGCCTGAGCGTCGTCCGCCTCGTCTAAAGAAAGAGTGGCAGTTGCATCTGCGCCATTCTCACCGCCAGCGTTGACTTCTTCTGCCTCCTCTTCGCCTTCACCTGCGACGGCGGCTTCTTCGGCCCCCGCCTCGTCGCCGTCCTCTTCCTCCACGGCATCGCCCTCGAGCAGGTCGCGCTCGTCTAAGGTCAGCGTGTAGCCACCGCGTGTCCGCAGTGCGCGCACCGTCTGGCCGTCCTCCTCGTAGACAGGCTGCACATCCAACTCCTCCACCACCTCCTCCTCGTCCGCGTCCTCGTCCTCGTCGATTTCTTCGGCTGGCGTCTGGTGAGCAGCGACATGCGCTGACGGACCTGATGACGTCACCTGCGGAGCTGCAAGATCCCCAGCTGACACGGCCGGCAGGGTAGCTGCCGCCGTAGCCTGCGATGTCGGGCCGCTGCCGTCTGCCGCGGCTTCCGCCTGCGCTTTCCTCTCTTGCTCCACATCACGGAAACGCTTCCGGCGAGACTGCAGCACAAAGGTGGCCGCGGGGAGTCCGCGACGCAGCAGTTCCGGCATCACCGGCGCAGTCGGGCCGTCCGCGTCCTCCCCTGCGTCCGTCGTCGACCCCAGCGCGCCGTCCCACAGTGCCGGGGCATCCACCTCGCGCACCCGCATCCCATGCGATGACCCGAACGGGCCACCGCCCATCAGCGCCGCCGTCAGCCCCGGTGCGGAGGCGGCGGCTCCCAGCCCGCTCAGCACGTCCTCCTGGAAAAAGAGTCCGCCCATGCCACCACGCTTGTCTGCGTCATCATCGTCGTCGTCGTTGCTGCCATTGTTGTTTTCTCCGGCGTCGATGGCGTGGGAGTCGGCCCGCAGCTCCGCTAAGGTGTCTTCGGAGAGGGCGATAGCACTGTCCTCGTGGCACGCCGCCTGAGCATCGCCATCGTCGTCCTCGTCGCTGTAGACGAAGACCATCTTCGTGCGGCGCGTGGCGGTTGCCGGAGAGGAGGAGGTGCCCGCCTGTGTGCGGGAGGTGCCCTCCATCTGCGCCTGCTCCACGCCGTCCAGAAGCTCCTGCACGGGGTCCATGGAAGAATACGATGAAAATGAAAGAGAGAATGAAAACAAAGGTACTGACAATCGCGTTCAATAAAATTTAATTGTAAAAGAGAGTACGGAGCACTTTCCTTATGTCGCGTGGTTCCTGATCAGATGAAAAGAAAAAAGGATACAAAGGAGAGATGGGCACAAAAGACTAATTGGATAGAGAGACAAAAGAATTGTCCTGCTTACCCCGCAGTAGTCTACTAACATAAATACCGAAAATGCGCGGAAGAATGGAGAACAATAACATCAACAACAGCATCTCATGCTTGCTCTGTGTGTTTTGCAGAGCGCAGTGAATACAAACTCTCGGCTTCGCTTCACAAATGTCCAGGCAAAACAAGCTGAAAACAAGAGTAGTTTTGCTCGGCATCGTTCGCTTCTACGTTTTGAGCTTTCGTATCAATCTTTAAACCGACGAGGGTAACAAAAAATAAATATGATAGTCGTAATATAAGTGCGCGCTTAAGAAACGAAATAACAAACAAACAAAAAAGCAGAACAGAAAAAAATCAATTTCGAGCTGTCGTTTGAGAGCTGCATAGAGTCAAAATTGTCGAGGAGAGCTGAAGGTTGAGTCTGCAAGGGCTTTCTCAACATCACTCTGCCTCGCCAAGCGTCTGTGAAAGCTCAAAGTTGTATTTTTTCGCGTTCGTTTGGCTCTTTCCTAAATCCAAGCTGCACCAATAAAATTTTCTCCTACTTATCGTTTCTTATCCCTTACAAACTCATGCGTATATAAAAAGGGTGTTTTAACGCTCTCATCCGTTGGCCCCTTTTTGATTGAATGTTAAACTAACAATAATAATAATAATAATAAACGAAAAAAAAATAGTCTTAAAAGTGGTTTTAATAGTGGTAGGGATGATGTGCACCTGTCGAAGAGAACAGTTGTCGGAGCGTCATCACGATGTAACACGAGGCGGTCAGCGGCAGTAGCGAGAAGAAATCCAAAAAAAAAAAGAGGACAGTGAGTGTCAGCAAAGCGCTTTGCGGCGGCACTGCTAAATTTGCTTGCTAGAGTGCATCCATCTTCGCCACGACACTGGTCTTTTTTTTGTTTGTTTGTTTCCTGCAGCCAAGCTGCCAATCAAAAAAAAAAAACGTATCATACAAACGTTTTCATTTTTTTTTTCGCTATCACACCACGCTCTTTTTTTCAACTAAAAAAAAACCTTAGCAAACGTATTCAAACTGACCGGTTGGAAAACTGCTTCTCCGAGGCAGAAATGCTGCCCTCAGGTACCACTCCATGCTGGCCAGGACTGTCAAGCCAGTTTGATACTTGCTAAAGATGTTTTCTTTTTCTCGCTTACCACTGACTAATTTCTTCTTCTTTCGCTTCCATTGCACCTCCCTTCCTTCATTTTTTTCCTTTTCCCAGCTTTCTCTTTATTTTCCTTTTTTTCGACATTGACGCGTTGGAAAAGCGCGGTGTTTCGCGCCGCCGCTGTTGCAGTTTTCTTCACGCTACACCTGCAGATTTACTGCGGTGTCGCGGAAGTCGCCGTACTTTGGCTCTGCCGGGTCATCGCCCGTCTTCGACTCCCGCGCGGCACGCATGCGGCGGTGCTCGATGAAGTCGTTGATGGAGGTGCCGACCTCGATCAGCACCAGCACCAGCAGAAAGCACGCGAAGACGAGCACAATCGTGACGGAGGCGATGACACCACCAGGCAGGAGAGCACCGTACTTCTCCGCCGTCGTCCGCGTGTCCGCGACGGTGGCGGCCGAGGACGACGCATCCGCCGCGAGCACCACCACCGGCTGTTTGCGCTGGTGAAGCGGTGCCGCGGGCGAGTCAGTAACAGCAACAAACTCCATTTGCGGAGTGCGGGGCTGCTGCTGCTGCGGACGAGGACCCTGCGCAATTGGCACAGTCGCGGCAGCCTCTTTTTCCTTTGCGAAGAAGGGGCGAGCTGCGCTGGGCAACGGCGCGTGTACGGATGTGGAGGCGAAACTCGTACCGACCTTCTCACTGGCGAGCGCAGTGGGGGCACACGCGGCGAGGGTGCAGCACACCACCAAGGCCACGAGGAGACCAACAGGCACGGGGGAGCGACGCATCTTGTGATGTGGAGAAGGGCGGGGTTGGTGTGAGAGTTAAAGTGAAAGAGAGTAAAAAGTAATAAAAAAAAAGAAAGAAAAACTACTCAGAAGAGAGCAAAAAGCTAAATACACTGAAATAGAGGAGGAATGTAAGTGAAGTAGATGAATAGGCGGAATACAACGTGTGCAAGTGAAACTCTAGAGAACACTAGTAGATGAGAACGAGAGAGATGGATCTGCAGCACGTAACTGTGGTAGTGATACCACGAGAGTCATATTATCAGAATGCGCAATACCAAAAAAAAAAAGGAGGGAGAAATAGAAGTTTGGGCGTTCAGTGTCCAAGCAAGAACCGGATCTCTTTTAACAATTCCTCTTCATAACAATTTCTTGCAAAAGCTTATCTGAACTGCAATACATGCAATGCGCTGCAAAATAAATGAATGTCAACAACACTAAGCAGGTGTCAGACGCAAGTGGCGTCGTGCTTCTTTTAATCTCTGCAAAGCAAGCGAGTCGAAAACAAAATATGAGCTTTTTTTTACGAATACTGTAAAGGTACTGTGACTACTGGGTTAAACAAATCCAATGTCGCATGCACACACACACACACACACACACACGCAAAGAAACACTTTCACAAACGCTTGACCCGAGCAGCTTCTCTAAACGTCTCGCACATCCGCAACGCATCCCCAGAAGCTCATTCAAAAGTGATGGTCGGCTCGGCCGCGTGGCCCAGTCCGGAAGATGCGCCGCCCTTCGCCGCCAGCTCCAGCGACTCCCGAATGCGCTCCGCTAACTCGTAATACGGCTTTGCGGCGGGCATGTCAGGGTCTCCGCGCAGCGCCGGTGGGACGCCGTCGTCCGTGTCCTGCATGATGCGGCTCACAAACGGGATTTCGCCGAGAAAGGGCACGTTGAGCTCCTCGGCAGCGCGCGCGACACCGCCGTGGCCAAAGAGGTGGTGCTTCTTGCTGCACTCATCGCACTGGAAATAGCTCATGTTCTCCACCAGCCCGAGGACTGGAGTGTTGACGGCGGCGAACATGTCGATGCCACGGCGCACGTCGATGAGGGCGATCTTCTGCGGCGTGGAGACAATCACGGCGCCGGAGAGCATCACCTCCTGCGTGATGGTTAGGTGCACGTCGTTGGTCCCGGGCGGCATGTCGATCAGCAGGTAGTCCAGCTCGTCCCAGTCGGTCTGGAAGAGGAGGGCGCGGATGTACTTGTTCACCATCGGCCCACGCACGGCAATGGCCTCGTCAAAAGGGACCAGCAGGCCCATGCTCATCACCTTCACGCCAAAGTTCATCGGAGGCCCGAAACGATCACTGCCAGCGACACGATAAGTCTCGACCTGCGACGACTCAACGCCCATCATGGTGGGGATGGAGGGGCCGGTGATATCCGCATCCACGAGCCCGACGCTGTGGCCCATGTTCTTCAGCGCCAGCGCGACGTTAACGGAGGTGGTAGACTTCCCCACCCCACCCTTGGCGCTGCAGAGCGTGATCACCCGCTTCACTCCAGGCACCGACACACGGGAGAACTGCATCGCAGACTATTTGTGAAGACGTTGTACTTTCTCTTTCGGTTGATGTAGGGTTGTGGAAGAATGAAGGGAAAAAAAAAGAAATTTTACAGGATAAGAAAGAGGCTGAAAGTGGAAAACAAAGGAAAGCATCATTTTTTTTTTCTGGCTTCAAGGCGCCTCACACTTTTTTCACTGCATTTTTTTATCTTCGAGAAGCTTCATGCGAAAACTGCCGAAAAGATGTTGGAATCTCTCTTCGTTTGCTTTTCAGCACGCCAAGTTGAAAAGGAAAAGTTGTTTCTGGTCTCAGCGTGTAAAAAAAAAAGTTAGACCAATGAAAATGAAGCATTAAATTCACTCGTTAAGTTTTTCCTGCTTGAACTAATCTTTTTTTCCCCCACGTTGCCTTTTGACCATTGTTCGTTTGTTTGTTTTGCTTGATCGCATCGTGTTTCCTCCTCTACGCTCGTTTCCCTTCCTCTTGTCAACATGACGACAAAAAGGCAAATTTTCGCGCAGAGGAAGTACAACGGCCAGCGATATCAAAGGAAAAAAAAAGAGAACAGAATAAAACTACAACTATAAAGGAACTGTACACTAGTCTGGCGCGGTGCTGGTATCGACAGCCTACTCACGTCTCAAAGAGTAATTTTTTTTTTCAATTTCTCTTCGCACACGTGAGAAAGACGCAGCAAAATCGACAGAGCAGCACAGCGCGGAGACAGACACCCGGACATGCTAAAAGACTCAACCGCAAAGGTGAGGAAACTACAACCCGCCACACGACAACTGATTAGCGGAGCTTGTTGAAGCCGATGTGCTCAGCGTTCTCACGGAAGCACTGACGGCACACGTTCAGCTCGTACTTGCGGATCAGAGCCTTCTGGTTGGAGCAGATCACGCAGCAGCGGGAGCCCTTGCCCATGCCGATCTTCTGGCGGGAACGCCACTGGTCGAGATGTCCCATTCTGAGAGAGGTGTGTGTGTGTGTAAGCCTGCGTTGATGAATGAAAGCAGCGGTAGTGTGGAAAGGTGTAAAGAAACGAAGATCAGGTAAAAAAAAAAGGGGGAAAGGGAAATTGAACAAACACACAGAGATCAATGGAAGAGGTGACTAAACAAAAGCCCACTTTTGATCGATTGAAAGAGGGGGACACACACTTGCAAAACCAGGCCACTGCGCAAACTCACCGGCACACCACAATAAAAATTAAAACCTATTTTTCAACGATTTCAGCAGACCAAAGGGTAGTACAAAATGCAGGATGCAACAGAGCAAAAATAAAAAATGGAAAGAAACAAAAGCACAGCAGGTTATCATTAAGCAACATCGGCAAAAAAAAAAAAAGAAAGCTATGGCATCCGCAACTCGTTGTAGTCGTGCATAATTTCAAAACAACGCAGACAAACAACAGGCACTCCAATCACCACCAACGCAATCACCAGCGCAGCCACCAGCAGCAGCCGATACGTCGACGTTGGCAAGTACAGCTGCAGCTGCCATTCAGAGGGCTTGCCGGCGGGGAGCAGCTCCGCAAACACCTGCGCGTTTGGCACGAGGTACGACGGCCACTCCTTCGCCTGCACCTGCGCTTCACCGTCCGTGGCCACGCGCACGCCGATGGTATAGTCGTGCACGTACGAGAAGGTCTCGTCTAGTCCGACGAGGACGTGCGGAGGCTGCAAGGCGTGGCCCGCAGTCTGCCCCTGCTGCGTCAACGTCGCGTAGTGGGTGTGCATGTGGATGTCCTGCCACGCCATGTGGTGCGTCGCGCCAACGCAGCCGGCCCCGTACGAACGCACTGTTGACGCCGTCGCCGACAAAAAGTAGGAGCGGGCCGGCACCTCGCTGTTCTGGTACACCACAATTTGATTCAACACCGAGGAAGCGGAGGCGGACGACGACGCGGCGTACACGCGGTGGTGGGTCAGTACAACCTCCAGCCGGCCGAGAAGCCCCAGCGTGGCGAAGAAGGGAACTCCGGTGCGGTAGGCGTCCAGTCGCGTGATGGTGTTGTTGCCGACTGCCGACGCTTTGGCCACGGCTGCCCTCCCGGTGGTGCTGTCCAGTGCCGTGCAGACAAGCGGCCGCGCCCCGGTGACGGCGCGGGATGTGAGCAGCAGCGGGCCGTACGAGCTCGACACCACCAAGTCGACCAAGCGATCACGATTGTAGTCGCCGGCTCGCAGCAGCAGCGGCGAGGATGGGTAGCTGGGCATGTACAGCGGCAGCCGCGTCTTCGCCTCACCCGCCCAGCTCTCAACACCACACGCACTCGCCGTCATCACGAAGAGCTCACTGTGGTCAAGGCTGTAGGTGACGTGGTGGTCGAGCGACGACGAGGCGGCCGTGCGACACTTCGCTGCTCCACTCATGCCTGCCGCCCGCTGAGGGTAGAAGATGCGCAGGGCGTGGTACGGCGTGCAGACCTCGGCGACGCCCGTCGTGTCCGCAGCCGCGCACGCGTTGTTCTCGTTCGTCAGCTGCACCGCTATCACCAACTCGGGCAAGCCGTCGCCGTTGATGTCCGCGATTGTAAAGCTGTCTCCGTAGCGCTCCCCGCTGTCGTCCTCGCTGAGCCGCAAAAGCAGAGTTTCATTACTGCTGCTGCGCCGAGCCGCAACGGTGTCGACGACGTGCACCTCGTACAGCTTCTGCCGCGCATCGCGCAGGCCGTACACCAGCTCCGCCGCGCAGTCCTCGTTGATGTCGGCGGCCACAAGCGAGAAGGGCAGCACCGCACGCCGCGTCTGCGCGCTCTGCTCATCCACGAGAACGTGGGGAGAGTACTCCGGCGGCCACATATATAAAAAACCCTTATTCTCATTAGCCGCGATGCCGGTGCTGACGCGAGAGAGCAGCACTAGCTGGTCGGCCGTGTTCACAAAAACGATGCCGAACGACACCGCCATTCTGCTGCGGGTGGTGAACACGAAGTCCGGGACGAGGCTCACCGACGGCGCCGACGGCTCCTTCAGCTGCGTCACTGTTGGCGTGGCCGCGGTGTCGAGAATCCTGATCGGATCAAACGCGGACGAGTCGTGCCAGTAAGAGGCGGTGCTGTGGCTCAGCACGTACAGGATGCCGTCGCTGCCCTGAAGCAGCAGGTCGACGTCGCCGCTGCCGATAAGATCAACGCCGATCGCACTCACCACTGTCACGGCGGCAGCGCGTGGAAAACGCCCCGGCTCCGGCTCTGCCTTCGGCTCTGTCTGCGGCGCTGTCGTCCAAATGGATTGATAGCGGAGGTCTTCGACGCTGGTGCGGGAGACGAGGGAGGTGGCCAAGTCTCGATTTGCCCAAAGCGTCAACGAGGTGCGGTTCGGCCAGAGGCTCAGAAATTCCGTGCGCCGCTTCGACTGCCAATCCGTGAGGGCAAGGACGCGCAGCGGGGGGGCGGTGACGACTTCGACGGTGTTGTTGGCAAGCACAAACTCCGTCGACGAGCCAAAGTACGTGGCGGTGGCATCGGACCAGCTGCCCAGCGTCACGCCGGCGTCGGGCAGCACAACAGCCAACGCCAAACTCGCATGCAGCAAAAAGCTGGCAGTCAACAATACAAAAAGAAAAAGGAATTGTCTGCCGATGTTGACCGCGGCGGAGCGATGCCACTGTGTTGTCTGCCGGCCGCCGCTTTGGCTGACAAAACTTTTCATTTTTCTTTTGTGAAAAACTGAACACAAAAGGAAAAGGAATATATATATATAAAATAGAGAAAGCAATCAAAACTAAGTTTCGCAAGCAGAATTCAGGTTTTCTGCACGGATCGCGCGCGTTTTTTTTTTTTTTTGACAAACTGCAATGGCACGCTTGGCCGGCGTGCGCTACTTCACACTTGCCCGAGTTGTAGTTGCTGCAATTGTTTTTGCACCGTTACGTGCAAGCGACTTTAACAAGGTTTTATTAGACATTATTAAGAACAGAGAAGATAGTCCATTTCGGATAAGAAAGGAAAGTAGGTGCCGATTCCACTTCCATCAGCGTAGCACATTGTTATTCAACAAGAAAGTGAAACCTACGTGAGACACACCCTGCCGCCATTCAACATGACAAGACATTCCACTCTTCTTTTTTTTTTTCCACTCGTAGCCTTCGTAACAAACCTTATTACAACATTCGTAACCAGTCAACAATTTTTCTACCTTTTTTTTCCGAGAAAACAAGAACAATTAATACTGATAAAAATGAAAAAGAACAGAAAGATAGCAGATCAGCCTTTGCAGTGGATTGTATGCGTCGCTGGCGACGAAGCTGTGCGACAAGGTTGCATAAAGCAAAATGTAAACTAGAAACAAAAAGCAAATGCAACAAGTAAGAAGAGAAAAAAAAGGAGGAGAGCTGTAAAGAGCTCCAAACAGCGGTGGACTTTTAGGACACAAATACCAATTAAATGAGAANACTTTTAGGACACAAATACCAATTAAATGAGAAGGTTTTTGCTTCGCCTGCTGAAACTTAAATGCTCCAACATACACTTTTAGGTGTTTTCCTTTCTCTTTATCAATGCAGCGTCGCTAGTCTTGCAGTTCGTTGTGCTCCTCGGACACCTTACTGTCTTGAACATCTTTCTTGCTCTCGTTCGTGCGTTCTGAAATCATAAGAATGTCGGAAATGACGTAGTCTGACACGAAGCCGAAGAAAGGCGGGTAGTAGAACGGGCTCTTGCACGCCATCGCAGCGTGACTGAAGCGGTGAGAGCCGAGGTGCGTCATCCAGCTACCCATGAAACTCAACTGCGCACGCGCCGTGGCGACGGACTGAGGCAGCTGCGCCACCGGAGCATCGCACAGCGGACGAAAGTCTGCCAAGTGCAGCTCCAACGGACCCACTCGACTCAATATGCGCTCCGCTAGCGCGCGCTGCTCCGGCAGCACCGCAGCAGGCCACAGATCTTCCGACAGCTCACGCAGCTCGTACGCGTTGCGGCGCAGTCCCTCAATCGTCGAGGCGCAGTAGATCCCGTGGCTTGCCAAGTGCACCACAGAAGCGTCGCTATTGGGCACATCCTGCTTCATGTGAGCACGTGCGGAGGCTTGCGGCTGGTCACGACTCGGCCCACGCGCTGCCTCCGCCGTTGAAAAGTCCGACGCGTTTTCCGGTGCGCCACCTGCCGACGCGTCTTGCGCAGCTGGTATCGGCGCTGGCACGGCGGCTCCGATGCGCACGCGCACACTCACCGGCATGACGAAACTGCTGCTGTACACCAGCACCGTGCCGTCGTTCACCACGTTCAGCAGGACCCGCCGCTTGAACTTTGCCCACGCGGCGAGGCTTTCGTCTGACACGAGGTCCGTCGTGATGAGGGCGTTTTTGCAGAAGAGGTCGGCGATGGCGGTGGAGAGGTGATGGCCCACGTTGTGGCCGAGGCAGGTCATCACAGGCGACCGCATGTAGTGCACGCCAAGGTGCGGCGTCGCCATGGTGCAGAAGCAGTCCCACTCCACGTGGTGGGTGCCGGGCAGGCGCGACACGATCTGGTCCACGCTGGCCATGATGCGTGGAAGCGCCGCGCGCAGCACCAAGCCGCCCATCGAGTGTCCTACGGCGGAGATGTGAATGTCAAGAGAGGAAGCACGAGAAACGTCGTCGTGTTCGCCAGCGCCGTCCGGCAGGTGCGTGTCGCTCTTCTGTGCTGCGTACGCGGAGAGGGTTTCCGTGATTTTAGCAGCAACGCGCGCGATGTAGCGCTCCGCGCACGCCAGCACGCCTTGCTCCGTTCGGATCCGGTCGCTGCCGTGCGGGTGGATGAAGACGAAGTGCGGCGACGACGACTGCGAAAGGTGCGGGGTGACAAAGTGCTCGGGGTTGAGGATGTCTTCCGCGGTGTCGCTCAGATAGTAGAAGTCACGTGCGCGCCCGTGATAGCCGTGATGCAACAGCACAAAGTGAAAGCGCGTTTCCATCGCGTCGTCGGCAGTGTCAGAAGCGGAAGCGGAGTTCATTGCTGTATCGATGGAGCGAACAACTCGACAACAAATTAAAAAAAAAAGAGGGTAATGTTTGGTTGGAATGCAAAGAGCAATAGAGTATAATCAGTAAGTGCTAAGAGGCAGAACCAGAACAAGAAAAGAAAAAGAGGTATTTACGCTATTTCGTAAGAAAAGTGTTTAGTTTTTTGCCGCTGGAAGCCCTTTTATATGCAAAAATACAGCACGATATAAAAGAAAAAGACGTTAAGAACAGGAAAGTATGAGTACATGGTGCCAAAGATGGCTGCACGGCACAAAAACAGTGGACAAGTCTGCGCCTTCCATGCACATTTCGGCGTATGTGCCGCACTCCTCTTCAAGCCTTAGTGGACAACCTTTACAGGCTGACCGAGTCGCTCAAAACACACCGCAATAATGCGCATACGCAACAACTATAAGCAGTGAAACGTCACAATATCACTGCGCGCGCTTCGTGGAAATAAACGGAGTAACAATCGCTTGGAATCTTGTTTTTTTTCTTTTTATAAACACACCTATTCACACACATACACACGCAGAAAGATGCACATACAGACCTAGGCATGTGAAGCTTGGGATAGACCCTCAACACTGCTAGATTTTGGAGAAAAAAAAAACCTTATGAACGGGTGACATCTTCAACAATTACACGAGACAATCACCAAGAACACCAAGCGAGTCTGTTGCTTTGACAATCCGAAGCAACCCTCAGACCTACGCCACAAGAGCAACCCAACCTACTGTCCCGACCTGTTTTTTCTTCTCCCCGATCTTATCATGACACTTATTAATCAGTCCGTCGCGTCACTCCACGATGGTGTCCTGCACGTCCTCCTCCACCTCGCAGCGCGGTGCGACGATGGTGCTCATGACACGGCACTTC
The DNA here is from genome assembly GCA_030849055.1 of Crithidia thermophila. Lineage (NCBI taxonomy): Eukaryota > Euglenozoa > Kinetoplastea > Trypanosomatida > Trypanosomatidae > Crithidia > Crithidia thermophila. The sequence continues at coordinate 29,649 of JASAOP010002687.1, forward strand.
GCATTCACCACCGCACCCGTGCCGATGATGCTGTGCGCAATCACCGCCCCGGCACCCACCTCGACGTTGCCCATCAAAATGCTGTCCGTGATGCGGGCCCCAGCCTCCAGCTTCACGTGCGCGCCAATGACGCTGCGCGTGATGAAGACGTTCGGCGGCGGCACCGAGTCGATGAAGCTGTTGAGAATGAACACCTGCTGATCCGCGATCTTCTCGCGCAGCGTGATGAGGTTGTCGGGCAGCAGCGCGGCCAAGGCGAAGGCACCGAGGCTTGGCGGGGTCTTCACCTCCGCCCCACGCGCCACAGACCCGCCGTGGTGCCCGTGCGCGTTCGACGGGAGCAGCGATGGCAGGTTGCCCCGTCGTGGCTGCGTTGCGCTGCCGGCCTGGCTGGGCTCGGTCAACTGCAGCTGGTAGCTCTTCGCGGAGATGATCTCCTGGTGCAGCGCGCGGTAGTTGTCGCGGGTGTTGACGCGGTACACGCGGCTGGCGACGTCGGGCAGCTCCTCGTAAATGGTGCAGAAGACGCGCAGCGGGTCGGTCACCTCCGGCAGCGGCAGCCCGCGCGCCGAGTTGAGCGACTGCACCGAGACGTCGGCGCCTTCGCCGGTCCAGTGCGGCGGGATGCTTGCGTGCAGCTTCTCCGCCGGCGTGACGAACGACTTCTCCGACGTGTTCACCATCGTGTGCTGACTGCGCGCCAGCAGCGGGATGATGTCCTTGCGCACCGTCATGTCCGCAATGCCGGCCGACTCCGCAATGAAGTCCAGCACCCAGCGACTCACGAGGTAGGCGTGGGCGTCGACGACGTCCGCCGCGAAGGTCAGCTCCGGCCGCCGCGCCGCAAAGGCCATCGTGATGCGCACCTCCGGCTTGCCGTCGAGGGGGTAGATGTAGTGCAGGCGGTGGTGCGCCACGTGCGGCATCTCCGCCTCCGCCTGTAGCAGCGCCGCTGCCGGGCCGTCAGCAGTGGGCGACGACGAAGGCGAACCCGCCTTTCCTTGGTGGTGGCTGTCGCGGGCGGGCTGGCCCGGCGCATTGACTGCCGCTCCCAGCACGGTGGTGTCCGCCCCTTCGTTCTCCTCGTACGCGACGCACGAGAAGGCGTGAGTGAAGGTGGCCTGCGGGGCCTCCTGCGCAGTCGCGGCACTCGCGCCTTTGCCGCCACGACCGCCGCTCTTCTGCTCGGCAGCCCGCTTCCGCTGCGGGCGGTACAGCATCGCCGTCGCCGACGCCATCGACGCGTAGTGCCGCTCCACGAAGTCGGCGATGTCGACATCGACGAGGATGGAGTCGCAGCTGAGCAGGATGGCATCGCGCGCGAGGCCGGCGCCGCTGTGGCGCTCGAGCTGGAGCGGGTCGCGAGCTCGACCGTTGGCGGAGGCGGAGGGACGGGCGGCGCTGCCACGGCGTCGACGCGGCGTGGCCGACTCGTCGGAGCCGGAGCTGGCGCTGTCGACGCTGGCGACGGAATCCTCCCTCTCCGACAGCTCGGATGCCGCAGTCTGCGAGTCCTCCTTGCCCTCCGCGTCTGGCGCCGTCGCCGCCATCAGCGGGTCCTCCTCGCCGAGCCGCAGCGCCTCCTTGTAGCGCAGGTACGCTTTCACGGCGTCGCACGTGGTTGACGAGTGGTCGCCGACGCTGGAGGGGACTAAGATGTAGTGAAAGTCAATGCCGCTGAAGGCGCGGGAGAGGTAGGCGCGCAGGGCGGCATAGTCCTCGTTGACGCAGAGGAAGAAGGTGGTGAAGCCGGCGTCAATCCACGGCGTGATGGAGTACCAGATGAGCGGCCGATTACAAATGCGCAGCATCGTCTTCTGCTCCACCGCACTCAGCGGCATTAGGTCCAGCGAGTCCCCGCCGGCAAAGACGACGACGTCCAGCAGACACGACGCGGCTGTGTCGGAGGACATGGCTCAGCAAACAAATGCACACAATGAACAACAACTTTACTTAACGGAGAACCGCCGGAAAAAAAAACAAAAAGTTGTGGAAACAACGATTCAGTGAAACACCTTTCAAAGACAGAAAGCGGGAAAAGGGTGCGAGGGAGTCTCGGCAAAAGACAACAAAATGTGCCCTGTCGTCACACCAAGTCCACGGACTTTTTTATTATTATTGCACCGACCTAAACTACAACTACGATGACACTCAGGTTTTGAACCAGCGGGGTTAAGTGGTAAAGGAGCCGCCAAAAAAGAAGGAAAAAAGTGAAAGGGGAAATAAAGAGTGGAAGAATGAATCGCAAATAGGTGAAATGCAGGTATTGCAAATTATCCAATCGCTTGAGCGCATCTTCATTGTATGCCGTTTAGGTGAGTAAGCAACTCTTCTACTGTTCCACGAAAAAAACGACAATACACAGAAACAAAAAGCGGTTTTGTTTTTGCTTGCTTGTTTCTTGCCAAGCAGGAGCGCATACATCCATACTCAGGGACGCTGTCCAGAGAAGCTGATGTGTGCTCACTGCGGCGGTAGGTTTGGCTGTGCCGCCAGAAGGAAAAATACAAAGGGCGAACCTCGCATGCTGGCTCCTGCAGCAGCAGCGGCAGCACGTTGGTAGCACTACAAGTCAAGATGAAGTGAGTGTTTTCCAGTGCTTTTCTGTCTTTCGATTACGATTGAACGCCACGCTTTGCCTTTTTTCTACAAAGCTCCTGCAAAGAACTGTTTTTGTTTTACCTTTTTTTTTTTCAGAGACAACATCTCACGCTACAGAGCGTCGGCTACAAAGAAGAAGACAGACACAGAAAAAAGAGAATTATCACACACGCCACTACTCTGGCAAAACAAAAAAACACCAAGTGAAGATGCGAGGTATCAAGGCAGCTTAATAATAGCAACTAAAAGTGAGTTAAAGTAAGTCCTACTTGCCTCGGGAGAATGCGCCGTGATCACTTTCAACAAACAACCGCCAACAGAAATGAAAAGAAAAAGATCGATAACAGCAACAATAACAATACAGGGTGTTGTCTCCGTTGTTTATTGGTATTCCTATAAGAAAATAAAAATATCATACACAAGAAAGAAACGAATTTGCGGAGCATCACAACCACCAACACTAGAGTGGGGGGAAGACGGAGAGAACAAGAAGAAAAGCGTGAGACTAGAGCAAAGCTTAACAAAAAAAAAAAAGGTTTCGTCGCGATGATCAGCCTTGGCGGTAGAAACGTTTTGCTGTCGCTGTGCTTTGTGAGAAAGCATCGACAGCTTATTGCTGCCCTCAATCTCACACACAAACGAGCTCATTGCTCACGCAGCACTCCCCAGCAATTCGCAAAAAGAAAAACTCACTTCTGCTCTTTTTCTGGCTGCTGTTCTTCCGTCCTTGTTCTCCCCAAACTTTCCCGCGCCCTCATCTACAAAAAGAAATCAAACACTAACAGATGTTTCAATCAGCTGGCATGGCGATAAAAATTTATAGAAAGAAAAAAAGATAACAATCACGACCATTATGGAAATAAAACGGTACCACCACAACCCTTGGACGCGCTACACACTCTCACTGCTTTCGCTATTTCGTTTACTTGCGGCCGGGCTGGCGGTCGTAGAACTCGTCGCGGGTCTTGATGTCGATCTTGTTGAGCATGCTCTTCGGGAAGGTGCGCAGCAGCTCCCAGCAGAGGTCCAGGCTCTGGAAGATATCACGCGTCTCGTAGAAGCCCTGGCAGAGGAACTTGTGCTCGAACTTCTCGAGGAACTCCAGGTACAGCAGATCCTCGCTACTCAGCGCCTCCTCGCCGACGACGGCCTTCATGGCGAGAATATCGCGACTGATGGCGTACGCGGCGTACATCTGGTTGCTGACGCCGCCGTGGTCCTTGCGGGTCATGCCCTCGCCAATGGCGTTCTTCATCAGACGCGACAGCGACGGCAGAATGTTGATCGGCGGGTAGAGCTGACGGTTGTACAGCTGGCGGTCCACGTAGATCTGGCCCTCGGTAATGTACCCGGTCAAATCCGGAATGGGGTGGGTGATATCATCGTTCGGCATCGACAGAATCGGGATCTGCGTGATGGACCCGGCGCGGCCCAGCACACGGCCAGCGCGCTCGTAGATGCAGGCAAGATCGGTGTACATGTAACCGGGGAAACCACGGCGGCCGGGCACCTCCTCACGGGCGGCGGACACCTCACGCAGGGCATCGGCGTACGAGCTCATGTCGGTCAGAATCACCAGCACGTGCTTACCGCAGTCGTAGGCGAGGTACTCGGCGGTGGTGAGCGCCAGCCGCGGCGTCACGATACGCTCGATGGTGGGATCGTTGGCGAGGTTGAGGAAGAGCACCGTCTTCTCCATGGAACCGTTCTGCTCGAACTCCGTGCGGAAGAAGCGGGCCGTCTCCTGGTTCACACCCATGGCCGCGAAGACGACACAGAAGTCCTCCTGCTTGCCCTCGCGCTTCACGAGACCGGCCTGACGCACGATCTGCGCGGCAATCTCGTTGTGCGGCAGACCGGCACCAGAGAAGAGGGGAATCTTCTGCCCACGCGAAATGGACGTCATGACGTCGATGGACGAGATACCCGTCTGAATCATCTCCTCCGGGTACACGCGGGCACGCGGGTTGATTGGGATACCCTCGATGTTGCGGTACTGCTCCGGCAGCACCGCCGGGCCGTTGTCGATCGGGATGCCGGAGCCGTTGAAGATGCGGCCGAGCATGTCCTCGCTCACGCCGAGCTCCATGACCTTGCCGGTGAACTCGCACTTGGAGCGGACAACGTCGATGCCCGACGTGCCCTCGAACACCTGCACAACAGCCTTCGTGCCATCCACCTCCAGCACCTGGCCACGGCGCGCGCTACCGTCGGCCAGCTCGATGTTCACGATCTCGGCGAAGGTCGGCTTGCGCACATCCTCGAGAATGACAAGGGGGCCGTTGACGGCGCGGATCGTCGTGTACTCGAGATGCGGCTTGACGGCGTAGTTCTCGTTGAGCTGCTTAATGTGCTCCGTCAGCAGCTCCTGCTTCGACAGCACGCGCGCCTCCTCCTGCTCGTGTCCCATGATGTTGATGATAGAAAAAAAGAGGTGGGGTGTAGGGATAGGGTGAAACGTACAGCGCCAAGTGCGTTGTTTCCTGAAAACGGCGATAGAAGAGAAAAGGAGAAAAAAACGGAAAGAGAAAATAAAACCTCTGTCTGTTACAGGTAATAGCACTGAAATAGAGGAAAGATGGTACTCAGAAAGCAATTCAATCAGAGGTAAACAGAGGGGAGAGTGAAAGGGAGAAAAATAATAATAATAAACACACTTTACGTCATACAAGGCCATCGGAGAGGCGTCGCTCATCATAGGTTCCTTTAGACAAAAAAAACTTTTACAGATGCTTCTTTCTGCTCTACTCCGCCTACACCGTTTGAGCCTACCTTGGCCATTCGTTGTCATACGCAACCACAGGAAGACACATGACACGCGATCACGACCGAGAGAGCAGGCTTCGCAAGACGTGACATGAGAAACATTGAACTCGCCCATCCCGTCAGCTTCTCCTAATAAAAAACGATGAAAAAGTTCCAAAGTGCCCAAAAAAGGTTTTTATTATGCGAAAAGGTCCGCATGACAAATGGAACGCAAACAGCAACGAACGGCAGCCTTTTTCTTCATTTTTTTCTTTTGCACCATTTGGTAAATGAGATTATTCGGTAACTATTTCTTTCTCTCATCCATTGACGTTCGCATGTAAGTGGCTGCATCAACCACACAAAAAGGGTGAATAAAACTAGTATTAAGTAACAAAGAAGAAGAAAAAAAGAGAGAAAAAGAAGCGTTGCTACTTCAAGCATCAGCATTTCAGATGAAGGAAACAACGTAAACAACCATTGTTCAGCAACTAGAAAGGGACGCACATGAGGAAACTCGAAAACTGCTATTCTGTTTCTTGGGGCAGCGAAACCTCCTTTTCTTCACGAGGAAAGAAAGGCCTGCAGACCCGTTCAACAACATGAGACCTGTCGGCAATGGTGAGGGAATAAAAAAGTATCTTGCCCGCACCAGACTTATTGTCTTCCGTCCTTCGTGTGAATACGTCTCTGTTGCTTCTGCCACCAAAAAAAAAAAGACTCATGTTTTTTCTTTTAAAAATCGTTTTCGTTTCCGGTAAAGTTTTCATTTGATAATATGAGTGTGCGTAAACTACAAAAAAAAAAGCGAAGGCAATAATTGAAAACAAGAATTAACGCAGTCGTGTTTATTCCTCCGATGTATACGAACAGAAAACAAAGAAAGAAAAAAGCCTAGGGTTCTCGCTTGTATGAATAGAAGCGAAAAGAACAAACTCCCGTAGATATATAGAAAAAAAAACTAACTGAGACACTCTGCGCATGAAAGTGTGATCATATCCTCTGCTGTTGGTGCAATTTATATGCGGGGCAACGCGATGACATAGCAAAATTTCAGGACAAGAAAAAAAACAAAACGTGAATTTGTTCACTCTCTTTTCCCAGCTACGTCGATAGCCAATACGCATCCGCAAAGGGGAAAAAAAAAGAAGCGTTTGTTCATCCTGCACGATAGAGCTACTGACATGCTCATCCACTACACTTCTCACGCGAAAAAACGAGAGTTCAGTAATTCCTACTATTATTGTCAATTTTTTTTTTAAAGTAAAGTGGTCAACCAGACAAGATCAAAGACCAGAAAAAAAAGGGAAGAAAGGCAAACATCCACAAATAGAAAACGGCAAGTAAAAAGATCCGCACCTATACACACGCGTACCAGTCGTGAGTCATTGCGACTCGCTTTGGATCCACTTTTCACGCGCAGTATTCTTTTTCTTGGTGGTCCCCAGCCTTATTTCGTTGATTTTTTTCTTTCAAATTGCCCTTGACAGTAAACAGCATTTTCTTCCAAGGTGCGAAAAGAGAAAACGGGAAAAGGACAAATTACCCATCGTTACACTTTCCTTTACCCTCCGTTTCTTCACCTCTCTAAGACAGGTCCAGCACCATGCGCGCCGGGTCCTCGATCAGGTTCTTCACCTTGACTAGGAACGTCACGGCGTCGCCGCCGTCGATGAGGCGGTGGTCGTACGTGAGGGCGACGGCCATGATGTCGCGGATCTTGATCTCATTCCCCACCACCCACGGCTTCTTCTTGATGGCGTGCATGCCAAGAATGGCGCTCTGCGGGGGGTTGATGATCGGCGTCCCCATCCACGAGCCGAAGACTCCGCCGTTCGAGATGGTGAAGGTGCCGCCGGTCATCTCCGCCATCGTGAGCTTGTTGATGCGCGCGCGGGCGGCGTAGTCGGCGATGGCGACCTCGATGTTGGCCAGGTTCATGTTCTGCACATCGCGGATCACCGGCACCACAAGACCGCGCGGCGTCGCCACGGCGATGGAGATGTCTACGAAGTCGTGGTAGTCGATCGTGTCCTTGCCAAAGGAGGCGTTGACGATCGGGACGTCCTTGAGCGCGATGCCGCAGGCCTTCACGAAGGGCGACATGAGACCCAGTTTCACGTCGTGGCGCTTGGCGAACTCGTCCTTGTACTTGTTGCGCATCTCAAACAGCGGCGTCATGTCGATCTCGTTGAAGGTGGTCAGCATGGCGCACGTGTTCTGGCTCGCCTTGAGGCGGTCAGCAATGCGGTGGCGCATCGACGAGATGCGCACACTCTTGATGCGCGGGTCCGCACCGCTGACGGTCTGCACCGCAGGCTTGGCCGGCGCCGGCGCAGCCGCCGGGGCAGCAGGAGCCGCGGCCTTGGGAGCGGCCGCCTTCGGGGCATCCGCCTTCGCCGCCGCTGGAGCAGCAGCAGGCGCCGCAGGCGCCGCAGCACCACCAGCCGCCGGGGCCGGCCCCTCCTTCATCGTGGACAGCTCCGCACCGACCTCGACGTCGGCACCGTCCTCGAAGTTGATCTTCGTGATGACGCCGTTCTTCGGCGCACGCACGTCGACGTTCAGCTTGTCGGACTCGATCTGGCAGATCACCTCATCCTCGGCCACGGCGTCGCCGACCTTCTTCGTCCAGTTTACCACCTTACCCGTGCTGATGGACTCGGCGATCGTCGGCACGTTGATGCTGAGGCAGAAGCGCAGGCTGACGTTGTGCGCCGCACTGCACGCCGTCGGCAGCACGCGGGTTGAGACACGACGGAACATGATTGAAAAAAAAAAGAAAGAAAGTTAGTGTGTGAGGAAGATATAGAAAGGATGTGGGGACGTGAGAATTCGAAGACAGTGGTTCGAAACTCTGTACAAAAAAGAAAGGGCAAACCTGGAAGGAGGAAGATGGGGGAAAAAGAGGAGTAGTTTGCAAGGACAGAAGCGGTAAAACCCAAATGACGCTTCTTGTAATTCTAAAACGACGATCGAATAGCGAGCTAAGGTGACAAACACACCGAGAGGCAAAAAGAGGAAGAGAAGCAGGGAAACGCACACTGCAAGAAAGCATTTGCCATCACGAGAACACACGTTAAAGTGAGCACACAAGTAGACACCTTGAAAAGCAAGGTAAAAATGGCGACAATGCGCCGCTATCGCACACGCAGTTTTGAGAGAAAACTGCCCCAGCCTTTAAGTGTGACAACAACAAAGTAACATACCCCCTTTTTGCAGAACTGGACAGAACGCACTCTCACGTTATTTTTAACTTAATTATGTTCGCTTTTATTGTGTGTGTGTTGTTGTTTTTCTTTAATTAGCAGAAAGCTGATGTCCTTCGCGTTTCCGCGATATTTGCGCCCCCAAAGCGCGTAATAAAGAGCAGAATGCGTGCGCGGCGAGTTCCAAAAAAAAAAAAAACATCTTTTTCGACTGCAGTGCCCTAGGACAAATATTAGAAGAAGGTTGACCCATCTACATTTGTCGTCTGCTCACTGCTGCTTCTTTTGTGCGCTCTGAACGGTTGCTTCATTACCACTGCTGTTGCGGCGCCTGAGAACCGCCCCTACTTTACCAACAGCAGGAGCGACAAGCAGCCGCCGCATCTCACTGTCCCACCCCAGGACGACAGCAGCGTACGCCACGCTAACTAAGGCAATCGAAAAAAGCGTCGCAGTCACCATGCGGGACACAACGAAGAGAACTGCAAAGGCCAGAACCGTGCGCAGGGAAAAAAGATGGGTAAAGTCGCGAAGCTGCACGATAGGTTTTGCCGGCGTTGCTGTCGCTGTTCCGCGTGACGCAACGGTAGCCCCCGGCACCGTAGCAGGAGAGCTGACGAGGAGGTAGACCGAGGCGCCGCAACGCCACAGCATGTTCACCGTGTTCAGCATCACCAACACGCTCACACTGTCTCCCTCCTCGTCGCGGCTGCCAAAGGACAGCAGTGTCACGTAGCACGCCGCAATGTACACTACCGTTTCGCCAATCATCCAGCGCTGCAGGCGGCCCAGCACCGGCGGCGTGGCGACGGCGCGCAGGAACGCCTCCAGCAAGCCGTTCCACGCCATCAGCGGCATCCCGTAGAAGCACAGCTGCAGCGCCGCCGTGACCTGCGGCGTGGCCCAGCGAGAGGTGTACATGGTCAGCAGAAACGTGCGGGTCAGCGGTGGCCCCAGCAGGGCAAAGGAGAAGCCGACGTAGAAGGACAGCCGGAGCATGAGCTTCAGCAGCTGCACCGCAGCCTCGCGGTGGCCGAGGGAGGCCTCGCGGCTCCACTTCACGAAGCACGCGTTCTCCCACACGCGGAAGAGCAGCCGTGCGACGAGGGAGCCGAGACTGTAGATAAGCTGGTAGTAGCCCCGCGCCGCCTCCGAGCCCAGTGAGGTCAGCGCGAAGCTCTCGCCTTCCGACAGGACGAGGCGTAGAAGGCTCTCTCGCAGGAAGGTGAACAACAGCGTGCTTTGCTGCCGGCACGCCGCAACGGCATCTACGGCGGTGTAGAAGCACCACGGAAAGGCGAAGGCGTCGCGGAGCTTCTTCAGCGGTGTCGGCTCTGCTGCATCCTGCTCTCTCACAGACGCTACACGGACTTGCTCGAGTTCCGCACTGGCGCCAAGCCACCGCGCCACGGGTGTGCCAGACATCACCACCGCGTAGTAGAGCACATGCGTGACGGCGTACGCAAGCTGGCCAAACGCCAGAGCCATGCGCGCCTCCCACAACGTCCGCAGTCCGTTTCCGTTCAGCGCCTCGCCGTCCGCCTGCACCGCCTCGGCACCGCGACGTTGGCTGCTGTAGACGACAGCGAGAATCGTGAGGAGCCGCGCCGTCAGCGTGGCGCACTCCGCCACCACTATCACGCGGAAGAGGTTGAGCGACTGCACCAGCACCACGCACGGCTCCACGAGTGCCATCAGCACGGCGCAGCTGATGACCGTCAGCTCAGGCAAGAGCGGGAAGAGCAGCATCGGCAGTCGCTGCAGCAGCGGTGCACTACCGTGCCCATGCAGCCCGCGAAGAGCCGCGTCGACGCCCTCTAGCGGAGGCTGCTCGTACTGCTGCTGACTCACCCGCGCGTGACGCAGCATCGACGGAAAGAGCGAGATCCGGCCAAAGCACAGCCCCACCACCTCCAGCACCAACGCGGCGGCCACGGCGATCGGTACCGAACACAGCGCAATGCCCACCATGCGACGGACATTGGCCACTTCAACAGCTTTCCTTAGCTTTGCCGGAGACGAGGCCGCCGGGCATCCGTCAACCGTACTTTTCTGCGCAGCGTTGTTGCTGTCGTTGTTGTTCTCGTCGCCGTTGGTGTCCTCGACTTCTTCCAAGATGGAGAATCGCGAAGCGACGTTGCGAGTGGCCTCACGCGCAACAAAGAGAACGGCATCATTGTACACGTTGTAGGTGAAGTAGACCCCGTTCTGGTAGGGCAGCAGCCGCCGCGTCAGAAGCGTGCTGAGGGTGAAGGTGAGAAGCTTCAGCCCGATGTTGAGCACCAGCGCCAGCACAAGCTGGCCTTTAAAGGTCGTCATCGGTTGCCACGCAAAACACTGCGAAGAATTTCCGAGTTTTTTTTTATAGGAAACAATGCAGCACGGCGAGAATTCTGCTCGGATTCAGGTGAGTGCCGCTTGTGTGTGGCTGTTTGTGTGAGTCAGCCCTCAGCGATAGTGATGTATGGTTTTGCGAGTCACGCTGCTACGCTTTTCAGCAAGAACAACAACAAAAAAAAAACATATTAGATCCGAGAAAAGCAATGAGATACGGAAATATAGATTAACTATTTGATAAATTGACAGCAACAGAAGAAAAATGAGCAGTGGGTACTTGAATACACGCTGGAGGTACGCTAGTGGAAGTACAACGGTCAGAGACAGTCGCACACGAGAGGTAAAATTCCAGATGTCGTCACTACCACGGGAAGTGCAGACCGTCATGGGTATAAAAACGAAAATTGAAGATTCACAGAGAGTTTTTAGCCAACACGACTTTTGATCTTTCCAATTTTCAATGTTAGCCGATTAATCGAGTTTAGAGGAAAAAAAAAGACGACCAAGCCACTCAACAACAACAAAAAAAAAAACACGATGTTTTCCCCGACACAACCACAACAGTACGCGGAAAGTTGTCACTGGTTTACTCCTTCTCGCTGATCTTTTCGCTGTCCACCGTAGACGCCTCCGCCATCGACTGCTCTTCCACCGCTTCCGACCTCAGAAGGCGGCGCCGCGCAAAGGTGAGGTACGCGCTGTGCCCTTTCGAGACCTGGCTGGGGCGAAACTTGAGTCGATCGTGGTCGCGCGCGTCGCGGGCGCGCTTGAAGACCGGATCGTAGAACTTTGTCAACGCCTCGACGGTGCGGATGTCGACAAAGTGGTGCGGGGCGGCCCGCAGCGCCTCCACGGTGCGCTGGGTCTGCTCCATGCAGGGCGAGAAGGTGCACAGCATGCCACCTTCCTTCAGCACGTGGCACACGTTCTCCACCGCAGCCCACGGCGCCGGCACGTCGAGGAAGATGGCGTCCACCGACGCAGCGGGCACACCGAAGCCCGTCAGCGGGGCCTCCATCGACTCGACATCGGCGTCCACGCCGTCCTCGACGTCTGCGGCAGCGACGTTGGTGGTGCACACGTCGCGCCACTGGCTGCACACGAGGCGGCTGTCCAGCCCATTGCGCCGAAACTCCGCCCGCGCCTCAAGGCAGCGCTGCTTGTGGAAGTCGCACGTGTACACGCAGCCGTCCGGCGCCACCGTCTTGGCAAGCGAGTGGGTCAGGCTACCGCTCCCGGTGCCCGCCTCGACGACCCGCTTGCCAGGCCCAAGGCGGAGGTTCAGCAAGATGACGGCGATGTCCGTGTCGTAGATGATCTGCGTGCGGTGCGGCACCGCCTGCGTCCACATGTCCGCGCTGTTCTGCAGAATGAGCACCGTCGCCTCGCGAGTGTCGCTCTTTTGGTTGCTGCGGCCCTTCACATAGGTGCCGAGGCGTTGACCGATGATGGCGTTGTGCTCAAATTTGCCGGCCTTGCAGTGCAGCACGGCGCCGCGTTGCAGCTGCAGTGGCGTGACGTTTTGATGACCGTGGTAGACGAGCACCACGTCGCCCTCCTTCGCTGGTGTCCCGCGTGGATTCAACATCCGTCGCAACTCGGCCCTTTTGCAAGGACGGAAACGGTGAAGAAAGGGTGCAAAAAAGCAAAACTGTAAAGTGATGAGATGACGAAGGCAAAACGCTCCCAACAAAGTTGCGAAAGCAAAACAAAGAAGACAAAAGGGAAAAGAAAAGTAAACTAAATACTACGACGGTAGAAAACGCAGAGACAAATACAGCTTCGCAAGAAGCCCGTTGTGGCCATATTTACACAGCTCTTAGGCACTGCTTTTTACTTTGCAAGGCAACGTGGAGGTCACGCCACCATCGTCTTCTTCAAAAGAGAATTGGACGGTTGCATTCCGTAACGATCTACAGTGAGCTTTGTTTGTGCGAATTGTAAGCTATTTCTTTTTGTTGCTCTCTTAAAGCAAAGGTAGTGGAAAACCTCCTGTTTTCTTGTTTATCTGCTTATGACTTTCTAAGTGGTCAAAGCTGAAACAGCTGTATCATCTGCCCTACCAAAGGCAGAGAAGCAAAAAAAAAAGGTGACGAAAATGGGGCATCTAGGAAAAGTAAAAATAGATAAAAAAAAAACGACAATAATCGTACAAAGTTTCTGAAAAAAAAAATGTGACAGATCAGTGCGCGCCGGCACTTCAAATGCTTGCTCTCTCTCTCTCCCTAATGTCCTTCACAACTCCATTCTCATTCTCTGTCGCGCCGACATGCTGGCGACGGCTCTGGCCTCTCACTTTGGCCGAGCGCTGCCTAACAAGCTGTCCCACTTGGCGGAAAGATTGCCCTCCGTCTGTCCAGCGCCGGTGACACGACCGTGTGGCGATCGCGACGATTTACGCCGCCCAGAGGACAGCGTGGGTGAGGAGCGCTGCGTTGGCTGCTGCTGCGACGACGACTGAGGTGTCTTGCCAGAGCTGGAGTGCGTGCGTGTGGGTCCGCCTGCTCCGTCTCCGCCCCTTCGCCCAGCGTCCATGTCGCGCGGGTCGACGTGGCTGGAGCGGCTGCGGCGGTGCTGCAGCTGTTCCGCCTTTCCGGTGAGGGAGTCGAGGCGGCTGCTCAGCTTCAACAGCACGAGATTGAGCTGCTCCTGCGACGGCGAGGGAGGCCGCCGCTGCGGTGTGAAGGCGCGAGGCAGACGGCTGCCCTCCATGGAGGTGAAACTGTCGTAAGCGGTGGTGTTGGCGGGGAGAGGCACCGCCGCCGATTGGGCGGCCAGCAGACTTTGCTGCTGGAGCTGCTGCTGCTGAAACTGGAGCTGCTGGAGTTCTCGGCTGCGCTGTTGCTGCCACGCCTCCCGCGCCGCCAGGAGCGCCGCCTGGCGTGCCTGCGCATTCTGTGAACCTTCTTGCGTTTGCGAAAAGGATGACGACGGTCCCAGACGCGGAACGTTCGCGAAGGACCGATCAACGCTCGCGGTCGCGGCACCAGCTGCCGGCGCTGGCGACGGTGCCCGCCGCTGCACCCACGGCGAGTCTCGAAACGGGTACGAGAAGAGAGGCGTGTTCTGCAGCGACGTCATCGCCACAGTTGGCGCGATCGGGCTCGGCTGGGAAAGCATTGGCGTGCGGTGGGCACTGTCAAACGCGGCCGCCGCGGTGGCGGCACTGCTCGCGGGGTGGGAGAGGACTTGCTGCCGAGGTGTGTTGAGGCCGTTGGCGTTGTTGCTGGCTGCCGCGGTGGAGGCAGAGACGGGACCGCCCGTGAAGCTCTGGGACTGTCGTCGCTGCATCTGCCTCTGCTGCTGCTCGTCCTTGAGCTGCTGCACCTTCGACCGCCACAAGTGCACGTCCGACTCCAGCGCGGACTGTTCGCCGCGGTAGCCCTCCTCGATGGCCCGCATGGCGGCCTCGTGTGACGCACGCAGACGATAGCCGGCAGGTGGGGACGGCGGCGACAGCGCAGCAGCAGCAGCAGTAGTAGCAGTGTTAGGCGAACGCTCAGCAACAGCAGCTGGCGGGGTGGCCGCGGACACATTTCGGCGTGCGCTCTCACGCTCCATCTCGGCGGCGGACAATTTTGCAGCGAGCTGCACGTTTTCGTCTCGCAGCACTTTCAGATGCTGCTGGTGGTGGTGCTGCTGCGTGAGTAACGTCGCCCGCTGGGTCTCCAAAGCGACATACTGCGCGTCTGCGCGTGCCTTGCTTGCTGACCAGCTCTCCTGCTTTTCCTTGAGGCGCAGCGACACTTCCGCACAGCGACTTTCGAGCGCGGCGGTGGCAGCGGCGCTGTTGCTCGACGTAACAGCAGCGGCACCGGTGTTGTTTGGTGCAGACGAAGCGGAGGTGTCCTTCGCCATTTGCACGTGCGAGGTGGCGGATAGGGCTGCAATGGTTGCCGCTGCCGCCTTGACGATCTTGTCCCGCTCTGCGGCTTCGTAGGCGTCCATCTCCTCATCCACCTCGCCTTTGGCGGCGCCGCGCTCCTCCTCGTAGCGGGCCTTGAGGCGTGTCATGGCGGTGGCGTGCTCCGCCTCCAGCTTTGCCGTCTCCGCCTTCACCGCTGCGTTGACCCGCTCCTGGATGAAGGCCTCCTTCGCCTCCTGCTCCTCCCGCGCCTGCCGCTGCTCCATCTCCGCCTTCTTGCGCTCGTAGGCCTCGAGGGCCAGCTGGTGGTCCGCCAGCAGCTTCTCCCGCTTCGCGTCCGCCTCCACGTGCATGCGGGCGTGGCGGGCCAGCACCTCCTGCGTGTACAGCTCCATCTCCGCATCCACCGCCGCCGCGACGACGGCGCTCTGCTGCTCGGCGGTGGTGGCGGACGCCGCCGTGGCGGCCTCGCGTGCCAGCTGCGCCTTCAGCTCCTCCTCGAGGCGGGCGTAGAGGGCCTTCTTCTGCTCGAGCTCGTCGGCGTGCGCCGCTTTCAGCTCCTCTAACGTCGACGTCGCACCGGCGTCCACCTCGCTGCGAGACGAGGAGGCGGCCCGCCCGCTGGCGCCGAGGGACGAGCGCGACGGCGACACCGAGGCGGCGGCGATGGCGGCATCGCGCTCGATGCGGAGCTGCGCCAGCCGCTCCTGCCGCTCCTTCGCCCGCGCCATGCGAACACGGTTGAGCTCCTGCGTGTAGGCGACACTGAACGTGGCCGAGGACGGGCGGGAGACGCCGCCGCCGCCGAAGCTGCCGCCCTGCACCATCACCGACATGGGCCGCTCCCCCGTAAAGGATGGCGCGCGGCTCGTCGGCGTGCTGAGCTGCGTACCGGGCGAGAGTGGCCGCTGCAGCAGGTGCTTCGACATCTCCGCCAGGGCGGCCTCGCCTTTCGTTTGCACCGCCTCCTTGTCCCTCTGCGCTTGCGCTTCGACGTCGCGGAGTTTGGCGGCTTTGGCGGTGGCAATGCGGCGAAGCTCGTCGCTGAGGGAGGGAGTGGAGGCAGCAGACGTGACAGCAGCGGCGGTGGCGGTGGCGGTGGTGGTGGCCGCAGTGCTCGTCCCACTGCCTGCCTTCTCCGCCAGCTTTTGCTCCAGGGTCTTGAGCTGCACCTCCAGCTCCTTCTTGCGCTTCTCCGCCTCCAGCGCCATCGCGCGCTCGCTGGCATCCACCTTGCGCTGGGATGCCTGCTGGGATGCGTTGACCCTCTCCTGGCTCTCCCGAGAGATCTTCTGCATCGCCGCCGCGTGCGCCGTCTCCTCGGCTGCCAGCGCGGCATCGTGCTGCCGCTTCATGGTTGCCTCCATGTCCGCCCGTTGCCTGCTCAGCGCGTTCTGCAACTGCTCCTCTATCTGCGCGCGTTGCGTGTTGCCGCTCGCCGCCCGTGCCGCCTCCGCCTCCATCTTCTGCAGCTTGCTCTTCAGCGTCTCCTCCTCGCGCTCGAGGGTGCGCAGCTCGTCGCCGTAGAGCTCCTCGCACTTTTCGCGTGTCTGCTGCAGGCGCCGCGTTCGCTCCTCGTCCTCCTGCTTGCTCGTTGCAGCCCGCCGCGCCTCGTCGTTGGCGCGCAGCTCCGCCACGTCTTTGTCGTGCAGCTGCTGGAGGGACGCGAGGGTGCCTTGGTGGGCGTCGCTCAGCTTCGTCTTCTCCGCCTCGAGGGCACGCTGCGCCTCCCGCTGCACCCGCTCCTCCATCGCCCGCTCCGCCTCCGACACGATGCGGCGGGGCGCTGCAGCGGCACCGCCAGATACACCACTCCCTCCTCCGCCCACTGCCGGAATGGGCGTCACGGCCGCGGAGGCCTGCAGCGGCGTACTCTTGCCGACGCTGAAGCCGACGCTGCTTGCACTTCCCGCCACCGGAGAGCCTCTGCTCGAGGCGGGGGCGGAGCTGTGCGTGTCCAGCGTCGCCGACACTGTCGCCTGCGGCTTTGGTGAGGTCAGCGACTGCGCCGATGGCTTCACGCCCTTGCCGCCGCTCTTTTCCGCTACACCGCGCGTGGCGGAGGTGTTGGGTGTGCTGGTTGCGGAGGGGACGCCAAGTCCGGTGTCTCGGCGCGTCACGCCGGTGTCCGTGATGATCACGCGCGACTGTGGGATGATGATGCCGGGAGATGTGCCGGCACCGCCCTTACTCGGCCCCGCAACCGTCGTCTTCGCGGCTGTCGACGGAGCCGCCGACGATGTCAGTTTTCCCGCCTTGCGGGCCTTCTCCTTCTCCTCCTCGAAGCGCTGGCGGAAGAGGCCGTCCATCGGGTGGTCCCAGCTGCTCTCGCCGGTTTTGAAGTTGAAGTAGTAGATCTCGCCGTCGTTGGTGCTGCACGGCTTCCACTCCTTGGGCAGCGGTGTCTTCAGACCCTCGCGGGCGAGCCACAGAAAGTCGGAGTCCTGCGGCAGCTTCATGCCAATCCAATCGGCAAATTCGAGCACCTCCTCCTCCGTCGGCTCGTAGTTGGCGTCGATGTGATCGTCCAGCACCTGCGACACCGTACCGTCGTCCGACATGTACGTCTCGCCGGCTCGCGGGACCACCACATCGGTGTCGTTCTTTAGCGTTTTTACGGGCGGCATCGACGTCTACTCGGAAGTGTCGCTACTTTTGAATAAGGAAACACTGTACTTGACACCCAAAGAAAAACAACAGGAAGGAAAGAAAAAAACCAAGAACAACGAAAGGCAGATTGGGAAAGAGGAAAAAAAAATTTGCTTCAGAGACGAAAACAGCCAGCTCTTTGCTTGGCAGAACGTGAGGGAAAGAAAAAAGGAACGGAAATTTTTTGATGTCCAGTTTGATAAAGTGTACAGGTTGCCGAGCAGAAAAAAAAAAACACAAAGCAAGCAAAGGCAAGTATAGCAGAGTCTTTGACACAAAATGGTGACCGCGAAAAAAAAAAGAAGGGGAGACAAAAAAAAATTCTGTATGCTGATGGGTATATGTAAAAACAGGCGTTAGAAAAACAAAAACAGTTTTTTTTTCTTGTAAAAAAAAAACAAGGCGTTTATGGATCTACACGAATTTCTGAATGTCTAACGGGAATTGGTGCACAGCACTTTATGCATAGTGCGTCCCTGCAGTCTACTAATCTAGATCTGACCGCGACTAATTGCAGTCAGCCGGTAGTGAAGGAAATGAAGTGCACGTGATAGAGCTGGGGGAGAGAACGAGACTGTTAATACTGGCTTTCTGCTACTTCACTGATGGCGTTTTTTGTATTGAGGAACGCTTTGTAGAAAAATGAGGTGCAGAAGAAGAGATGAAAGGGAGGAGAAAAAGTTTAGTGCAATAATACTAATTTCAAAAATGAGAAGAACATCCTGAAAAAAAAAGGTGATAAAATAACACACCATGGCTAGACTCGAGACTGCTACAATCGCAATTCTACTCCAAATACTGTGTGTGTTCACAGCCCTCACAAAAAGGGAAGAAAAGTCATTGATGATGTCGGAAGGCTTCACACCAAACTCGGAGAAACGGCATTTTTCAGGCAAAAAAAAAAAACACGCTGCCGATGAGCAAGAGGATTTTTTGCAAAAAAAAAAACCTTACTTCTATAACGGCGAAAAGAGCCTCAAACTGTTCACAATTTTTTTTCCTTTTAAGACACTTTGTAAGATGCGGACTGCGTGGCTGTAGATGCTCAAAAAAAGCAGGACGTTGGCTTCAATTATTTTCAGATAGAAAAAGGAAGAAAAGAAAAGAAAGTGTTCTATGAAGCTAATGCGTTTCCATGTGCGTTTGTATCTGTATGTGAATCCATCGGTCAACTCCTGGATCTCATAAAAAGAAAAAAAAGGCACGCACACGCACACGCATACTCTATCCTTACACAGATCTATGATCACAACGCACCTCTTCAACAACAGCAAAATGCGTTTGCCGCCCCCGGCTGCCTCACGTGCTGAAACCGCATCGTCTCCATCAGTGAAGTAGGAGCACCAGCCGAAGCAACTCCTTCGATGTCGCATTGTTTGGTTCGATTCATCGCTCGAGCGGCTACTGCGCAAAGTCGGGGTTGAAGTTGGGATCGAGAAAGATGCGCGGCACATCGCCCTCGCGCACGTCCACTTCCAACAGCTTGCCTTCCTTCACGAGCTTCGACAGCACCAAGTTAACGTAGCGCAGCTCCGCCTCCAGCAGCGGCCGGTTGAGCGTCTTCACCTGCTCGAGATACCACGTGACCAGCTCAGGCCGCGTCGGCGCCGCGTCCTCGCCAAGCGTCTTCAGGTGTGCCACGACGCGGTTCACGATGGCGAAGTAGTGGTCAGCCTTAATGCTGACCTTGCGGCGCGGAGCATCGGCCGCCACAGCGGACGTCGACGAGGTCGCCTCGACACCGTCGTGAGTGCCCTTTTCCGAGGGACTTGCCGTGCCCGTCTGAGCCGCCTCAGCTTCTTGCTTGATGATCGACCGGCCCATACGTTGCTGCTGCTGCTGCTGTTGTGTTTCCTCGCCGTCGTGGTCGTCTGGCGACGCGGCCTCCTCGCCGCCCGCGCCGCCCACCAGCTCCACTTCTGTCATGTCCAAGGTCGAGAGCGACTGCCGCATCAGCTCCAGCGCCACCTCGACGTGCGTCGGCCTCACCTCCTCGCTCATGTAGATCTTCGCCGTCGCCTCGGACAGCCGGATCATGCTCTCGAGCAGACGCGTGGTGACGCGGTAGACTTTGCTCCGGTTGGATAGCGAGTCCTGCAGGCGCATGTCGCGGTAGGCGGCCACGATTAGCTGCGACGCCTCCGGTGTCAGACGCGGCGTCAGCGAGCGGGCGTAGCGGAGGTACAGCTGAAAGTCCTCGGTCGAAAACGGTGGGCGGACAGCAGCCCCGCCGAAACGGTGCAGTCGCAGCAGTTGGTTCGCGATGGCAAAGTCAGCGTCGTCGCCGCTGTCGTCGACAATGACAAACATCAGGTCGAAGCGGGACATGATGGGCGCCGTCATCGCGATGTTCTTCTGCAGCGGCCGCCGACGGTCGTACTTGCCACCGATGGGGTTCAGCGCCGCCAGCAGCGACGTCTTCGCGTTCAGTGTCGCCTTGATGCCCGCCTTGGCGATCGAGATGGTCTGCTGCTCCATCGCCTCGTGGATCGCGACCTGGTCCTTCATCTCCATCTTGTCGAACTCGTCGATGCAGCAGATGCCGCGGTCACTCAGCATGAGCGCGCCAGCCTCGATCGTGCGCTCGCCGGTGTCGGCGTCGCGTGTCACCGTCGCGGTCAGACCGCTGGCTGTGCTCGCCTTCCCGCTCGTGTAGACGCCGCGTGGCATGTTAGCCGACACCCACTTCAGGAATTGCGACTTAGCGGTGGAGGGGTCGCCGACGATGCAGGCGTTGATGTCGCCGCGAAGGGTGATGCGTTCGACGGTGGTCTTCGACACCCCGCCTACCATCTGCAGCAGCAGGCCCAGCTTGACCACGTCGTGCTTGAACACGTTCGGCGCCACGCACGACGTGAGGGCCTTCAGCAGGTTGTCGTGCCGCCGAATCTGCTCCACACGCTGGCGCTCTGCCGGGGTGAGGACGACCTCCTCGCGGTCCGACGCCCCGTCCGTCGCCTCCTTCACCGCGTGGGTCATCTTGCGGTCGTCGCCGGTGCCGTCGGTGATCGTGGTGGCCAGGAAGCACATGCGGTAGCTCAGGTCCCGCACACCAAGCGCGCGCAGCCCTGTCGCGCCCTCCATGTCCGCCTGCGCGTCCTGCTGCGCGCGTTGACCGCCCGTCATCTGCCGCTGCACCTCGCGACGGTTGGCGAGGTTGAAAAGCTTCGCCACCTCCGGAATGACAATCGCGCAGCCCACCGCGAGAACGCGGTCGCCCGGTTTGGCAACCTCGACGGCGTCGGAACGGACGATCACCTCCATGGTGCGCGGCATGCACCCCGCCGGGATGTTGTTTGCGTCCTCCTGCATCCGCAGCTTCTGCCAGTCGCCAAAGCGCGTGTGCGGGTGGTTCGGGATGAGCTGGAATTTGTTCTTGTTCTCGCACTGCGGGTTGCGGCAGGTGGGTGGCTCGGTGTAGTGGAACTGCTGCTCGATGGGCAGACTCTCCGTGCCGCAGTCGCTGCAGCGGAAAACGCCAACGAGCAGCTCTGGCCGCACCTGCGAGGTGCGCGTCACGACACCCTTAATGGAGCACAGCTGCCCCACCAGCGAGGCTCGCAAGGAGCGAATCGTCAGGCACCGCGGCACGTTGGAGAAGACCAGACTGGGGTGGCAGCGACCACGATTACTGTACTCCTCCCCGAAGTACTGCAGCAGCACCTCGTGCAGCGCCGCGTTCAAAAAGGGCGAGAAGCGCTGGAAGTCCGCCTCGATCACCGCCGCGACGTCCTCGTCGGAGCGGATTAGGTCGGCCCACCGCACGACACACGTGGACCAGCTCGTGGAGGTGCTAATGCGCTCCAGCTGCGCGAGAATGTAGCGCAGCGAAGTATCGCCGTCTGGGTCCTCGAAGGACGTGGAGGAGGCAGCGGGCACGGCAAGGTTGAGATTGGCGCGCAGCTCCGGATCGACGATGCGGCTGAGGAAGAGCTGAATGGCCTCACGCACGCGCACGCCGTCCGCGTCTACCTCGAGCACCGGAGCCACCTCCGCAGTGGGCGGCGGCAGCGCCGGATCATCGCCAATGTCCGGTGCGTTCATGACGTCTTCAATTCTCCCTCGAATAGTGACAGAGCGCTATACGCGACGTCGGCGCTAAAATAATTGGTAAAAAAAAAAAGACGGACACCTTCCAATCTCCTTTCTGTGCAGCTTGGCAAATGTTGCCAAGATATCAATGAGCAAAGAAGATTGCGCAGACTGTTCAGCTAATCGATTCGTTTTTTTTTTTCCTTCTGATGCCCTTTTGGAACTGTACAAAACTTCAAAAAGTCGGGGAAGAGGAAGAGCGGAAGAGTTTAAAAGGAATACTGTTATGAATTAAAGGCTACAGGTTACTCGAACGCGGCGTCACCCACCTCAGCGGATGCCACACACGGCTACAAGTTCCAAAAAAAAAAGGGCTAGTTTGAAATTCTGTGTTTGCAGCGGTCGGAAAGCTACTTCGTCAAAAATAGAGGAGCACAGAACGTTTTGCTTTTATGTTGTTTGCACGCAACACAGGGCCGCAACGTGAAGTAAACTAGCTTTGCATTTTTAATTGTTTCTACTATCAGAGCCAAATTGGAAAACAAGTTCATTATCTGAGCTCAAATAGGAAGTGCGCTAATCTGCAAGCTTGGTGTACAAATACATCCTGCAGTGCCAAGTTATAGTTGCGTTGCAAGACACAATAAAAACGTTTTTTTTTTTGGCGTGTAAAAGGCATATAAATAAAACAAAAGCAAATATAGGTCAGTACCTCCCAAACAAATTAACAATTCAGATGGGGTCAAATCAGCACCAACGTAGAGAAAGGCAGGGAAAACAAGGGAACACAGTGGAAAAATTTTTCGCAAGGAAACTAAAACAAACCAAAAAAATATTAGAAGTGTAAGTTGCAACCTCTATTTACATTAATTGCTCTTTACATTACACTGTGCAAAACAATATTTAAAAGGGACAACACGAGATGGTGTTCGAAAGATAGTCAGACCACTCGTCAGCGCCAACGGCACGGAAAAAGGTCGTGTTGCAAATCGAGTACAAGAGCGTGTAACAAGCTAAGCACTTGTCTCAACACCGACGACAAGAAAAAGCACGAAAACAAACAAACACACAAAAAAGTGTACAAAACTGACAGAAGCGAAAACAACGAGTACAACCAACACTGTCAATGTAGATCAAACACACAAAAGACAAAATTGATGTGAAATATAAAAGAGACAGGAAAAAGAGACAAAAACCGGGAAAATATGTAAGGTGAGAAAGCACCTTTCGGTTGTTTGCAAAACCCCGTACAAAAAAAGAAACGCATCGGAAGACAACATTTGACAGAATTTCTGATACACTTGCATTTCAATCCAAAGGCTGCAATGCCCCTGATCAGCAAGCTTAGCCCACAAAGAACAAAACGATAAAGTCTCGTTAGCAGTTAATAATATATTAAAGGTGATTATATTTTGTTATGCAAGCAGAGTGGACAACCAACCAGTTCCGCTTCATTCATCACGCATCGTTTTGACGCTCTGTCCTTTCCCTTCCTCGCACAGCATTCGTGTGAGCGGCAGGGGGAAACTGGTGTAGCTGCAAATCGCAGAGTTTTAGTTTTGTTAGCTTTGAAAAAAAAATGGGAAGGAAAGCCATATAAAAAAAAAGTTGGAAAAAGGGAGCAACAAAGATACGACAACTATTTACTTACTCGCGTAGCGCCGAGAGAAAGAAAAAGGAGGTGAGTGTTGGAGTAATTCTCATGATTGAAAGACAAACAGAAAACTAACAATTAAAAATGGTCCCAAACAAAAAGGAAGCGCCAAAAAACAACAGAAACAAAAGCAACACATGCTGTACCGGCACGAAACAAACCGTTTTAAAAACCGTATTTTTTTTTTTTGCAGAAATATGGTCACCAACATGCGTACCATTGGTTAGTTTTGACAACGTAACCAACCACATCACCGAAGAAAAACAAAACTTCTTCACAGGACTACAAAACTGCTGTCGTTGCAAACACAAATGACATGGTCCAAACCACAGGACCAAAAAAAAAAAAAGTTCTCTTTTGCGCGAACCACGCGGACATCGCTTTAAAATCATACAACACACAAAAGCAAAACACTCCCTACAAATAGCTTAAAAACAAAAACACAATCGGATGACTCAGCAATTCAAACAATTCATTCCATTCACACGAACCGACACCCCCATCAGCAAAAACACAGAGTTAGCGGACCGTCGTCTAATGTGTCAGGATCTTGTTCGCGTGAGGACCGCGAACGCCGTTCGCGCCGTACATGATCAACACGGCGATCGCAGCGAGCAACGCACAGATGAGGCACAGGGCA